>VMDO01010190.1:0-45463 GCA_007922755.1 Pedetes capensis | reverse complement strand
AACTGTAATTGAATGGAAAATTATTGACTAATCTTACTCATGAATATAAATGCCAAAATAAAAAAATATTAAAAAAACAAATCTAGCAGTGTATAAAAATATCATGATCAAGTTGAGTTTGTCCCAGGAATGTAAAGATATTTTAATATCATAAAATCAACTAATGTATTTCACCACATTTGCAGATTAAAGGAGAAATTCTATTCAACCATCTCACTTGAAGCAGATCATTTGGTGTAACTGAACATTCATTTATGATTAATATTCTTTCTAACATAGGAATATAAATATTTATAAAACCTTAAAGCAAACATCATTTTTAATGGTCAATTTTGGAAATATTTCTTTAAAAATTAAGAATAAGACAAAGATTTTTATTATCCTTTTTCATTCTAATATTGCCCAGGAATTTCTGGCCAATTAAATTTCTGAAAAAGAAACAAATATACATTTTGGAAAGGAAGTAACAAACTGTTATCTACAAGTTATTTGTTTGTACAGAAAATACAAAAAAGAAATAGTTTATTAGAGTTAATAAGAAAAAAAAATCAAGAAGTCACCAGATAATAGGAAAGCAAACACAAAAGTCAATTGCATTTCTACACATCAGCAATAAATTTAAAACACAATCTTAAGAAACATTTTTTATATAACAAATTTAACAAAATATGTGAAATGCCTGCATGGAGAAAATTGACAAACGTATTGAAATGCATTTTAAAAATAAAAAATGCAGAGATATTACCATTTTCAGGGTTAAGAAGGGAATATTGCTAAAATGTCAATTTTCTTGGAATTAAATGAGAGTTTCAGAGAAAATCCAGTGGAATTCCCCAATGAGGTTTTGAGATATCTGACTAGCTTATGATAATATTTGAATAGAAGATCAAGGGGTCAAGAAGAGCTTGGATATGCCTGATGCATAAGAATAAGGATAAGAGAATTGCGTTACCAGCTATCAGACCTGTTCTTAAAGTTAAGCTAAATAAGACTGTAGCTTTAGTGAAAGTTTAAAAATTGACCAGTGAAACAATAAGCTCAGAAAGTCTTCTTCATATGTAGAAATAAGATATATAGCTGAGATGGTATCTTATAAACTTTACAGCAATAATTATTTCTTCACAGGAATAAAGGTAAGAAATCTCATACATAGAAACAGTTTCTGAATAAATATACTAAGAAAGGTAAAACTTTACAAATAAAAGAAAAGATTAAAAGAATATTTTTATGACTTCAGAGTAGAAAAGTTTTCATAAACAAATTCCAAAAAAGAGTAAGTAAATCAGAAAAAAAAAAGACAAATTCAATAGCAGATTTAAGCTCCCTTAATTGCAATTCTAAAATCCACAAAGCCATGAAATATAAAAGTTTACTTCATCTGCATCCTTATTCTATGGCAACCACACACACACGCACGCACTCACTATTTTTACTGTTTCCTTATACCAGATGTGGCTATTCACCCATTTTGCCATGGAATATATTTTTGAGTTTGACTATAGAATTCTCTCTTTACTGTTGGGAGTGTTCATAATACATGTTGTTGTTGTTGTTAGGTGCCATCGAGTCGGTATCCGACTCATAGCGACCCTCTGTACAACAGGGGAAATACTATTGTCAGTGCTTCTCTGCTGTTCATAGGGTTTTCAATGGCAGATTGATTTTTGGGAGGGGGTTGCCAGGTCCTTCTCCCAAGCCTACAGCTTCCGGTGTTCCCAGGCGGTCTCCCATCCAGGTACTAACCAGGCCTGACCCTGCTTAGCTTCCGAGATCTGATGGGATCAGATGCCACAGGGCTACAGCTGCAGGCTCATAATATATGTTGTTGTTGTTAGGTGCCATCGAGTCGGTACCTGACTCTAGCGACCCTCATAGGGTTTTCAGTGGCTGACTGTTTCGAGATTGCCTTGGGAGTAGATTGCCAGGCCCTTCTCCCATACAGTTATATGTTGTTGCTATTAGGTGCCGTGGAGTCAGTATCCGACTCATAGCGACCCTCATAGGGTTTTCAATGGCTGACTGTTTCGAGATTGCCTTGGGAGTGGAGTGTCAGGCTCTTCTCCCATTTTTGCGGTGCTGGGAATTGAACGCGAGTCCTCAGAGACTGCAGTGCAGTGCTCTGGCAATTGAGCTAAATCCCAGCCCTATACGGTTATATAGAAGGTTCATAATATATAGGATACATCTATGTAATCTTTCTGAAATTAAAAAAAAAATCTGAATCTAAAACACTTCCTAAAGGTTTTCAATAAGGGATTATGGACATGAATATTAAAAGGAAGTATGAGAAACATATTATTATGCATGTTAATTAGTTCATTTTGGGCATTCCATAATGTATACATTTCAATGTATGAAGTTGTACATGGGTTGTACAAGTTTTGTCATTTGTATATATATATATATAGAAAATAAGAAGAAAGAATGAGAGATGTAGTTCGGGATAGTAGTTGTGGGTGGTGTTGGAAAAGCAAGAGAGACTACAGAACAGCACAGGTACTTTGATACATACAGATGGGTAATATTGAGGTAAGTGAGTTAGGGGGGTCATGATTTCATTTCGTTTATAATTTACATGTAGTGAGTGTGTATGTATTAAATAGTACATTTAAAATATGGATCGGGAATGTTTTAATTCTCCTCCATTCTTTTTTATTCAGGTGATTTTTTCTTCTTCTTCTAACAACATTGATTTCATGGCTCATTAATGTCATAGCAACTTTTTAAAAAGCTTCTCTGGAACAAACCCTGCCATGAGTGTTAAGAGTCCTGAGCCAGAATATCGGCCCTTTTCGTAATCCTTAATAAAATGGTTGGTGCTTAAGTGGATGGGTTGACCTCATGTTATAAACAATGAGAATTGACGTTATCAGAAATGAAAACATTCTTTCTCATCACCCAGAAGGTTTTGATTTATTTCTTCCCTTGGCAGATGGGATACCTTCATCCCTCAGGCCTATGACGCCTTTTTTGTTGTAAATTTACATCACAAAGAATGATTGTTGCAGACCACACAATAGCACTGAGTGGGAGAGGGAGCAAAAGGCCCTGCCAGCCGTCAGTGTGATCTGTTTTGACAGCCTTGGTTGCTGCTTCAGACCAACTTGCAAGCAGTCCGGCTGGAGCGGTGAGTCTGTGAGCAGAGCTGTTCCAGCAGAGAGGATCTGCCACAGCAGCCGGCCCTCCCGCCGCCTCTCAAAAGGGAGGGAGAGCATGCAGCTCCCTCGCATCCCCTGTGCATTAATTCACCCAGACTCTGCTGGTAAACCAAGCAATGAGAACACCCAGGAGATGGGACTTCAAAAAGAATCTGGGGCCAGTTGAGCAACTCTAGGTGTCCTTCTATGAGACACTTGAGGATACATGCACTCCAAAATGTGTAGACACCCCCTTGGAAGTTTGAGGTGGGATTTTTTCCCCCGGGTCACCAGGAATTATAGTTATCTGAGGAATCTCCAGTCCCCTGGCTGAAAAACAGAAGGAAATTGCCGCATGACAGGCCCTCTGGGCAGGGGAGATTCCACAAGATGGTGATATTCTCAAAGGAAACTAGAGTAGCCCTCGGAACAGGAAATTGATATACTGTTAGCTTGCAGCACCTATGACCGGCTTTCCTTTTTTGCAAAAGAGACTACCCTGGAGATGCTCCTGAATTTATTCTTAGACATAATGTAGGAAATAAAGCATTATAAAGTGAAACATTTTGTCCACCTGTTCTCTGAAAGAGTCAAAATATGTTTCATAATTTGCAATGATCTACTCTGTTAAAAACAGTTAGTATTGTGTGTTACTTTAAAAATTATTTTAAAAAACTGTTGAAAATTAACTGGAATAAATAGTAATCACGAAAACTAAACTTTTTCTACTTCTAATCACTAGCCAATAAAGTCTCTTGAGCCCTATAGATTTGAGTATATTGTCTCCATAGTTTTGTATCATTGCTCCATTTATGCTTCTGTGAGTTTCTTCTCTACATGCTTTGTACTCTAATGTTTGCACCCTACTCTACAGCACCCTACCACCACAACAAAATGATTCCTGAAGTGTTTCTAAAGGCACATTAATAGAGTTCCAGAGTCTACAGGTTCAAATCTCAGCAGCTCAATTTATTAGGTTTTGTGACCTGGTTAAAAGTACTTAAGCTTTTTTGAGGTTTTCTCATCTGTAAATTAGGATACTGTAAAAGATATTTGATTTCATAAAATTGCTATAGGAGGAGCCAGGCATGATGGCGCACACCTGTAATCCCAGCGGCTCAGGAGGCGGAGGCAAGAGGATTGCAAGTTCGAGACCAGAAGCAGTCTGCGTAATTTAGCGAGACCCTGTCTCAAAAAAGTAAAAAAATTGGGCTGGGGTGCAGCTCAGTGGTCCAGCACTTGCAGAGCATGAAAGCTCGAGGCCCTTGGTCCAACCCCCAAGTACTGAAAAAAAAATTGCTATAGGAATTAAACTGGCTAAACCATATAAAAATGCTTAGAATTATCCAACTGATGAATAAGAAGGTCCTCAATTATTAGCTACTACTATTAATTATAATTAATAATGCAAACATTATCATCTATTAATAACTTTTAAGATATTATAATTGTCAGCCTCATAAGTGCAGCCCTTAGAAAGTCTTGATCTTCTTCCATAATATCACATTCTTCAGTTTTTTGACAAAATATGATTTTGTGGAAAAAATTTTGCAGATAGGAAATTTGGGCCTATTTCATTAAAATCTCATTTTAAATAACTACTAAAATGATACCAGTAAGCAAATACAACTATTAAAATTTTCTTCTTAATTTAGCACTTCAACTGTCAGCAGTTACCTTTGATTTTTACCGGTATGGGTTTTGAAGAATAGCAAGTTTGTATAAAGGATCAGAAAATATTCATAGAAGTAACCTGTATTTTATTGTGGTTTAGTGCAACAGGCGAAGTTCTGTTATCAACTCAATCCTATGTTAAACAAAGAATCTAGATTTATACACTTTTACCAGTTGAGCTTCTGGGAAATTTTCATTTGAATGAAAGATATTTCCTCAGGTAAAACAAAAATTTTGAAAACCTGGTACATAGTTAGCACATCTCTTTTTAATGGATGAAAAAACTGAGAAGTCCAGAGATACAGCTTATTGACAGGAGGGATTGTGTGCTCTGTAGAAGGTATAGAACAAAGAATTAATAATTATTTTTAGTTTATCTTGAATATGTATGAGATTCTAAGGTGAAATCACTTCCTTTTGCAAATTGTAGAGAAGTAGGAATGCATTGTTTTTTTTGTAATGAAATTATTTTTTTCTATCTCATAATATTTAATATTTATTGTGACATGTTATGGCCTATGTGAATTATTATATTTAATCTTAGGGCAATCTTCTATGTTGAGTTATTTCTTTATTTATTTAATTCTCATTTTGCAGATGAGGAATGTGAGGATCAGTGTCACCCCTGTTAGGGGTGATTCAGACCCAGCTTGACATGCTGCAAAATATATGCTTTTTATTAGTTCTGTACTGAAAGAAAAACCACATAGGTCTTACCACCTATGTTATTAGTAGTGAAGTTATCCCTTGAATCTTCTGATACTAATAATTATAATAATAAAATAGTTAAATTATAACAAAAACAAAAGCATTCCATGGAAAACAAATAATTGAAAAATAAATGTAATGTAAAATACAAAACATCTCACTCATAGGAATGACTAGTGATGGGATTTTTTGGCACCATATTTTTCTAGTGGGAAAAGCCTTTTCAGTCCCTTTCATTTCCTGGTAAGTAAGGTGAAGCTTATTCTACCCCACTTCCTAGTGTAGTACCAGCCAAATACCATCTAAACTAGGTGTTTGCAATAAAATGCTCTTTTGTAGGTCTAAGGTTTTTGGCATTTGCCATCTCTTTAACGATTTTCTTCTTTCCCTGGAGACAAATAGAATTAACAAATGTGAACTCCATCTATGGCTCTAGAGTTAGCCACATTAAGATCATTGTGCATATTTCCCAGAAGATACATTTTACATCTTGTAGCAAATGAACCATGTAATTGTTAAGATTTTCCAGTGAGAAATTTCTCTCAAGTTGAAGCTTGTTGTTTAATGTTGTTATTAGAGAAAAAGGAGCTTAATTATTGAATCCACCTCATAAAACATATAGAATTTTGAGATTAACAGAGTGATTAATTTCTGACCTAGGAATGGCAATGCTATTTGGTTAGAATTCCCATGCCTGAAACACTCGGTATGTGTAGGCAAAATAGGCAAAATGTGTAGGCAAAATAAGCAGTGTCTTCACACTCCCCTCCAAATATTTAAAAAAAAAAGAGAGAGAGAGAGAGAGACTTAAGAGCCTCCCAAGTCTTTACTATCATCTTGAGTAACTGGTGATCGTGAAAAGCCCTACCTCTTTTCCTCCCACTGTCTCATGACAATTGCTTCCCTCTCCTAATATTGTTTTAGTTAGCTGCTGTCCAGTTAGACTCATAGGGACTCTACATAGTGTTTTCAATGGATGATTGTTTCAGGATTGGTTTGCCATGTTCTTCTCCCATTTTTGTGATGGTAGAGATCAAACCTGGGCTTTAGAGAGCACAGAGCAGCACTCTACCAACTAAGCCGCACACACATTTTCAATTTTTAAAAGTTAGCATAACGAAGCACTGAACTCATATGGTGCCTGTTATATTCTTGTTATACTTCATTCTTTTTCCAAAAAAGAAGTATTTCTATCACACCACCAGGCAATGAATTGCATGTAGAAAGAATAAACAGATCAATGATGTGCTGATCATTAGACATGTATCCAGAATTAGGAGGCACTCAGGCCTGGGAGCATTAGTTAAATGCTTGGTTTGTTCTCTGTCTAAAATACTAGAGCCTGTTTGCTGCACGCATTGAAATAATTTCACTTTATATGGTAAATGAGACTCTTCCCTTAGGACTGAGTTACAATCAGTGACATTCTGTTCTCTATAGCCAACAGCATCACAACGGTGTGCTCATTAAGTAATTAGCTGGCCATTTATGCATTTATACTTCCTTAGGACCAAGGACTCAAGAGGTGATGGCAATTTTCACTAATAATAACTTTGAAGCTCTGTAGAAAATGGTTCTTTCCCTCCCACTTTTACTGACATATAATTAACAAATAAAAATTGTATGTATTTAAAGTGCAAAATGTGATGATTTGGTACATATACATATGCACGTATATAGTGAAATGAATGACCCAATCATGATACTTAGCACATCTATGACCTTACACAGTTACCTTTTAGGTGTATGTGTGCCTAATTTTTCTAGACAGCAAATGTAGTTATTAACTTTAACATTCCTTAGGTTCCAAGAGATAAATATATTCTGTTTTCAAAGTTCAATTGGAAATAGCCTATTCAAGGGATTTTCAAAAGGTTATCAAGCTCAATTTCTTGTAAAGAATACTGCCATAACTTCATACAGCATTTAAACAGTAAGCAGATTAAAAAAGAAAAAGAAAGGGAGATAGATGTTAAGATCCTTTTATTATAGCATGTGTTTGCTTCAATATTTGACACACCCATAAGGAAATTGCCATTCAGGCACAAAGAAGGGCAGTTTATCTGGTTTGCTCATTTTGGGTACTGGAAGCATAACTACAGTAACGATTGAAATCAGGGTCTTGAATTCCAACTATAATAAGGTCCAAGGATTCTTCTATTATGAATTTCATCAAGATAACTAAATGAGATTGACTGAACTGGTGTTGGGCAATGAACTCTATACAAGTTGGACACATTTAGGAGGCAGCAGAACTACACATAATAAACAGCAGAGCTCTGATAGCAGCTTCCAGTCACTCCTCAATAAAAAGTCATGAATTTGGGGCAAGATAAAGCCCAAGAACATATTCTCCTCATTCCTGTCTTCTTTCTAATCTCTCTTTCTACCCCCCTAACCCCCTGCGCTCTCTCATCTGTCTTCCCCATCATCCTATGTCAGGCTTTCGAATTTTACTTCCCTACATATGTGCCTGTTTGGTTTGCTACTATATCCACAGTAGCTAGCAGAGTACCTGGCACTCGTTCAGTTTTCAACAAGCAAATTTAGTGAAAGAGAGGAGAAGCCTTTACTAGATTTAAGATTTTTATTTTTTGCAGTACTTGAAGGTTGAGCCCATGTACCCTCCAGCCCATTTTTAACTTTTTATCTTGAGCCAGGCTCTCACTAAGGTATGCAGGCTGCCTCTGACCTCAAACTCATGATCCTCCTGCCTCTGCCTCCTGAGTCCTGGGATTGCAGCCTGTGCCCCCAGCCATAGACCTTTATCATCTTTCTGGCAGCACATCCCTGCTTTACAGCCTTGGGCTTCTTTGCCTATCCTGCATCATTTCTTAGTTGATTCTGAGACTTAAGAGCTGTGGTTGAAATTTTTCTTGGTTGCTTAAAAAGCAATAGTGCTTGACATTAATTCAGTTTACTGAAGAAAGGAATATTGTTTGTTATGTTTTGAAAGCATACCAAAGTATGTTGAAGAAGATAAATATCACAATGATTTCACTGTTCAGAGACAAACACTATTTTCGGGTTTTCCTTTCTGTGTTAATATAATATAAATTTAACTCAGCTAATATAATTATTGGGCTGGGATTTAGCTCAGTTGGTAGAGCGCTGCACTGCAGTCTCTGAGGTCCCGAGTTCAGTTCCCAGCACCACAAAAATGGGAGAAGGACCTGGCAATCCACTCCCAAGGCAATCCCGAAACAGTCAGCCATTGAAAACCCTTTGACGGTCACTATGAGTCGGATACCGACTCGATGGCACCTAACAACAATATAATTATTATTTTAAAATTTGATTTTATATTTAATATCACATAGCATTCTCCTAGGTTGTTATTTACTCTTTAAATTAGTGGTTTTTAAATAAGTGGCTTTGAGAGATAAACATTTAATATATTACAGTTTTCCTTTCTGTTATATGCTTATCAGCTAATATTATAATTTGTAGTTTAAGACTTGATTTTAAATTTAATATCACATAGTATTTTCCTAGGCTATTTACTCTTCAAATCAGTGTTTGTTAAATAGATGGTTTTGGTATTTTATCTTTATTTTATCACAGGGATTTTCATAATGATTTTAACCATTTTCTGTTTGTCCCAATTTTTTCTTTGCTGTCCTAAATAATAGTTTAACTGGCATTCCTTTATTTATACTTCTATATTCCTTTTACTGTTTCTTTAGAATAAATTCCCAAAAATGGAAATTCTGAGTTAAAAAATAAGAATATTTTAAAGAAAATGAGGACTGCTAAACTTCTTGGAAAGATTGTGCCAGTGTACCAGTGGTTGGAGGCATTTCTTCCATGGAAGAATAGCTGGTAGCTAAGACTTAAATGAAAGAGGATCCATTGCAGCAGAGAAGTTCTGAGTGTAGGCTGCTCTATGACTGCTCACACACTTTCTGTATGTACAACAGCTTGGGGTTATTCTAGCTCACCATTTCATAGCCATTGTTATTTGGGTTTTAGCTCTTTTTTAAAATTAAAGATCTTTCTTAAGATTTTTTTTTTTTTTTTTTTTTGCTAGAAGACAGGAATGTTGCATTATGGTATTTTTCCTTTTGGTTGCTTGGGACTTACTGCTTTACTAAAGTGCACAAGGACTGTATAATCAAACTCAGACAGGAACATAGTTAAATTACCAAGGTCAACATTTGTGCCTAGAAAGCTACTGGGCCTATAATGTACTGTGTGCTGACAGAAAATGCACATTTACTCTTTTGAAATGTCATCCAATGTCACGTGTTAAATAGCCTAAAACAGACTTTGCCCATCAATAATTGAGTAAAGCAGGAGTGATGATTGGCAAAGTTCAAATTCACACAATGTAAGTTTGCAAATATGTGAGCTAAACAATTAAAGCTGAGAATAGTACACCACAGCTTAAGAACAAATAGCACTGAGTTGTTTCAAGCTTGTCGTTCCCTGGAATAATAGATGAAGCTACGCCATGTATGGAGTTTCATTAAATTGCACCTCAGGGTGGAACAACAACTTGTCTGTAGTCCAGTTGAGGCCCACAGCGTCTAGTGTCCCTTAACACACATCACAATACAGTTTTAGTAGGTAGCATTAAATCCAGGCATGCAGTAAAATTAACTATTTAATTTTTTTTGAGGAGTTGGGGTATGTCTCCTATTGCACTTTTTTTTTCCTTACTTACTTACCTTCTCACTGACAATATTTCTCAGATGTACAGGTACAGAGAGAGGAAATGTATGCTTCTTATGAGGAATAGAATTATAGAACCGAAGACTGACTCTGGGGGCTACAGGCTTCACAACATAATTTTCTGAGGTACAAAGATGCTTCACTAGAGTTAGGATAGTTTTGATTCTCTTCAGGCAATTCACTGGCTCAAACAATATTTATTGACTGCTTGCTCTTTGCTTAAATACTGTTTTAAGTCCAATGATAAAATGATGAACACAAAACAGATTTGTCCTGACCCTTATGTTTCTCACCATCAAGCATGGAGACAAAGATATTAGTCATATAATTATACAAACAAGTATGTAAAGGTTAATATGGAGATGGCCAACAGAGATAATGTTGTTGTTGTTAGGTGCTGTCAAGTCGTGTTTGACTCATAGCGACCCTCATAAGGTTTTCCAAGGCTGACTGTTTTGGGAATCCTGGGAACAGATTGCCACGTCCTTCTCCCATTTTTGCAGTTCTGGGAATTAAAACTGAGACCTCAGACTGCAGAGTGGAGCTATACCAACTGAACTAAATCCCAGTACAATAAAGATTATAGAGGTATTTAACTCTGGTAGAGAAGGTTAGGGAAAGGTTCCCTGAGAACTCAACACGTGAATTGAAAGTGGAGAGATATGTAGACAAAAAACCTTAGACTGAGTAATTTATAGACAATAGAAATTTATTTTCATGGTTCTGGGGCTAGGAAGCCCAAAATCAAAGCACCAGAAGATTCAATGTCTGGTGATGGCTTCCTCCCTGCTTCAAGGATGGTGCTATCTTGCTGTGTCCTCACATGGCAGAAGGGGGTCAGTGCTTTTTAGAACCTGTTTTATAAGGGTGTTAATCTCATTCATGAGGGCTGGGGTTTAGCTCAGTTTGTAGGCACTGCTTTGCAGTCTCTGAGGTCCCGGGTTCGATTCCCAGCACCACAAAAATGGGAGAAGGGTGTAACAATCCACTCCTGAGGCAATCCTGATACAGTCAGCCATTGAAAACCCTATGAGGATGGCTATGAGTCAGACATGACTCTGACAGCCTAACAACAATAACAACAACAATCCCATTCATGAGGTTGAAACCCTCATAACGTAATCACTTTCCAAAGACCTTACCCATTCTATTGTTGTTGTTTGGTACTCTCGAGTCGTATCCAATTCATATTGACCCTCATAGGGTTTTCAATGGCTAATTGCTTCAAGATTGCCTTGGAGTGGATTGCTATGCCCTTCTGTTACCCATTCCATCACATTGAATATTAAGTTCTAATATAATGAATTTCAGGGTGGGGTATCAACATTCAGACCATAGCAGCAGATATTCTCTAGGTAGAGAGTAGATGAGGATTACAATGGTGAAACTGTGTTCAAAGGCTTGGCTGAAGGTGAAATACAACTACAGAGGTAAAAGCCAGGACATGCATGGAACTCCTAGATGAGGTTACCTTCCTTCCTTCCTTCCTTTCTCTCTCTCTCTCTCTCTCTCTCTCTCTCTCTCTCTTTCTTTCTTTCTTTCTTTCTTTCTTTCTTTCTTTCTTTCTTATTTGTAGTGCTGGGGATGGAACCCAGGATATTAAGTATGGTGGGCAAATGGTATACCACTGAGCTACCCACCAGCCTTAATGTTAGCTATTTCTAAAGTTAATGTAAGAGTCATGGGGAGACATTGAAGGAGCCCAGCAAAAGAGTAACATCAATTTTGTAATTTGAAAAGATTGTTCTAGGTTTACCATGGAAAACAGATTAGAAGGAGTCAGAATAAATGGAGACCAATCAGTTAAAAGATCATTGCATTAATCTAGGAGAGAGTTCTTGGTAACCTGGACAAAAATGTGGTGCTAACAATGGATAAAAGTGCACAATGTTAAGGGATATATATGATGGAAGGCTAATATGATTTGATATGAACATGGAACATAGAGCAGACGGAAAATGAGATATTAATAAAAACATGTAGGTTTCTGATATAGGCAACTGCATGGATGGTTTAAAATAATGGAAAATGACTGTGTTGGGGAGGATATTTTGTGTTTGGTTAGGGACATGTTTTACTGAAGTGTCTTTGAAATACCCTGGAGGAGTGATAGTTGAATATGGTACTCTGAGTTCAAAAGAAATGCATGAATTGGAGGACCAGTTTGCCAGTCATGTGGGTGTCGGGTATCAAGGCTATGGATGCAAATGAAGTCACCAGGATGAGAATTTAAGTGAATGAAAAACCCATCAAAGCCTAGGCTTAATCAGTTGTATTCTAAAGGTCATCTTTGTCTCTTGGGTTATTAGCTAATGAGGCTTATGAATTTTATTCCTAAACTTTTTCCTCTTCTCATTAACACAGTCTTTCATGAAAGAGAGAATGGTCAGTAGCATCAGATTTTTGTTGAAGAATCAAATAAAATGAAAATGAAAAATGTTAGTTGTGTTAAGAATTATTACAGACAGCTGTCACTTTATTGAGAGTTATTTCAGGGAAATTATGTGACCAAATGTTAGATTAGATTAGCTGAGCAGTGAAGAAATGAAACATAAACACAAAGTACAGAGAATATGAGAAGCCTGGCTTCAAAGGAAAGGAGAGATTGAGGTTGCTGGAGCAGAATAAACAATAGATGAGGAATTTAAAATTTTAATGGCAGAAACTTCACTGTGTAAAACTCAGTAGAGAAGTCCAATGAGGGAGAGAGCTGCTGAATATATAGAAGAGAGGAAAGCTAATCAGTGGGATAAGATTTTTAGAAAAGCATTGAGCCTACAGCACAGGTAGCAGAGAATTTACATTTAGCTTGGAAAAAAAGAATAAGCCTCCTTTTTTTTTATTTCTCAAAGAAAGAAAAATAATGCTAGGATAATTGAAAATGTAGATGTGTGTTTGATGGTAAGGACATGAGATAAATCCCTTCTGATGGTTCTATTTCCTTTGTCAAGTTCCTACATTTTTATGAAAAGATGATTGGCAGAGTTTGAGAGATGAGGAGCGTGGTTTGAAGAGAGTGGAAGACTTTTGACATAGACATTGAGGTGAGTACCCGAGGAGATGAGTCAGAGAAAGCTGATGAGACTGTTAGGTGGTGCTGAAGGGCACCATTTGAGGCTGGTGATTACTGGCTCACAATGGAGCCAATTCCCATCTATTGTGTGATTTTCTCTGTGGCACTCAGCTGCTGAGAGGAAAGCAGAGAGTCACACACTTCCAGTTTTGAGGTTCTTTAAGGGAAGTAATGAATAAAATGGAAAGGCAATGAAACTTGCAGCATTGGAAAGAGTATTATTGAAACAATGGAACATGTTCTGTAATTATCTCAGAAGAGATATAAGGAAGAAAGGAGATAAGTTTGGAGGAAGTACAGAGGCTATTAGACCAGAGACCATAACAAAGTGAAAGGAAGTAATTATGAATAGCAAGCTGAGAGGAGAAGTAGCAAAGAATTAATTGAATGTATTTGAGCTATTGCTTTGGACGTAGAAAAGTCTAAGGCAAAATTTTGCTCATCAGAGATGCAGAGAACAAGAAACCGAGGAACCAAAACATTAGGCCACATCAACTAAGGGGACTTGGACAGCATTCAGGGATGGTGTCTGGGGACTGATAAGGCAGGTTACAAACAAGGAATCAATTTCCACAGACAGTGATCTTGACTTTGGAAGGTGATAGCATTTAAGAGGTAGAGAGATTAATGTGATTGAATAGTATACTCACTGCCCAAATATTCAGAGGAATATTTTTCTTTTCTTTTTCTTCTTCTCCCTTCTCTTCCCTCCCCTCCCCTTCTTTTTTCTTCCTCATTTTTTCTTTTCCTTTCTTAGAATGAGGAAATAGTAATTTAAAAGTAGCAATGGAGAGTAAGAACATCAATGCTACTTCCTAGACTGAGAATGTGTGGGTTATGAGAAATAATGTTAAGTCTTCCCTTGAGATAACTAGAGAGCCTTGTAAATTGAGAGCCAGGTAGGAAATACAACAGAAGGTAGATGGAATATTCTGAGAAGAGGTCAAAGCTTGAGAGGAGTGAGTAAATTCTGGGATAATAATTTGAAAGGGCCCACCAGAAGGATATGAAAGATGGGATCAGAGAATGGGACTCAGTCAGGGATGAGGAGATACACAGTATTATGGAAGTTAGGTTGTATTGGAGGATTGAGGTCTTACATTTTGGAAATTGACTTAAAATGCTTTAGTCTCAAAAGAACTTGTGATGAGAGTGAACCCTGTGCCCCGTGGCTGTGCTTGAGGAGTGTGGGTACTCTTCTCACATTGAAAGGGTCATGTGTGATCAGAAGCTATTGATTTTACATTCTTTTTCTGACTGTTGACAGACTCAGATCTTCAGATTTCAAACATGACAGAGGATTCATATTGCCTCTTTCATTCCTTTCCAGAAACAACTTCCTATTGATTGTGGTGAGTCTTTGTAGGGGTGCCCGAGCCCCAACACCATGGGGGACTGGTGAGGCACGGCCATCACAGTCAAGGATGTCTTCGGGCTCAGGGATGCCTTGGGTACAGGTTTTATTGTGCAGCTCCTATTAAAGAGACAAAGCCCTCAAACCCACCATTTGGGATAGCTGAAGTGTCACGGCTCTTGAGTGTTGCAGCTCCACCTTTGGCGCTGGGTCTGGAGGCTCTTCGTCTTCAGTGATGCCCTCCCAATCCCCCACAAAGGCTGGCTTCTCTTCTGCTGCTGGTTTCCGATCATCTCCATCTTGGTCTGGTGATGGAGTGGCCTCTGTGATGGCAGGCAGACCTCTCTTGGTCTGGCGAGCTCGACCTCCCCAGTAATGGGGTGGGAGGTCGGTGCAATGGTATAGCACAGGTCAGATGGTGGTGCAATGGCTTTTGTGATGGCAGGCAGTGTCCTCTCTTGATCTGGTGATGGTGTGGCCAAAAAACTGGTGATGGCGTGGCCTGTCGGCAATGGTGTGGCAGAGCAGTCCAGCAGCAAGCAACGCTCCAGCAGGAAGCTAGCAGCCAGCAGCTCTCAGCATCACCATCAGCAGCCTCACATGCAGAGCGAGCTTTGTTTATGTAGTTCTTGGGTAACTGCCTTTACTGCCTCAAGATGACAATTAGGTGGGGGAATGAGGGGCTCGGCGCAACCAATTTAGGAGTGACATTCAAATAAACAGTGAAACCAGATGTCACTCCTTGGGCAATCAAGGGGAGATCCTTGATTACCAATCAGGGGGCAAGATGAGGGTTGGATATAGCCAATTAGACAACAGGGGGTCCAACTGGGCTAAATAAGTCTCTATCACAATCATGCTTCCTCTCTATCCCCTGGTGCTATCCCATAATATTCCCTACCAGTCTTTACATGTGATATTCTTAAAAACTTGTTCCTTGTGTGTTGCATGTGTGTACATACCCACCCACCTGTGTTTTCTTTGTCCTCTGACTCCATTGCTGTCTTTATTGAAGATTAAGCATGATTGGGTTAATTAGTCTTGCTTTCATTAGCTCTATCTCTGGGGAAGCCTCAAAAAGTGTTATAGTAACTACTTACATGAATATCCAACCGAATGCCTCATTGCTGATGTCAGATGGATATTAGCTGGAATCAGAGAATATCAGAAAGATGTCAATCTATGTTTTATTGACTATACAAAAGCATTTGACTGTGTGGATCACAACAAATTATGGATAACATTATGAGGAATGGGACTGCCAGGACTTAATTGTACTCATGAGGAATCTGTATATGGACCAGGAGGCAGTCATTTGAACAGAACAAGGAAACACTACCTGGATTAAAGTAAAAAAAGGTGTGTGTCAGGGCTATATCCTTTCATTATACCTTTTCAATCTCTATCCTGAGCAAATAATCTGAGAAGTTGGACTTTGTGAAGAAAAATGTGGCATCAGGTTTGGAGGAAGACTCATTAACAACCTGGGTTATACAGAAGACAAAACTTGCTTGCTGAAACTCAAGAGGATTTGAAACATTTACTGATGAGGATTAAAGAACACAGCCTTCAGTATGGATTGAAGTTGTCCAATATTTTCTTTACTTATTTCTACAATCAACAGCTGCAGAAACAGCAGTCAAGAAATCAAAAGATGCATTGCACTGGGAAAAGCTCTTGCAAAAGGCCTCTTTAAAGTGTTAAAAAGTAAAGATGTCACATTGAAGAGGAAGGTGTGCCTGACTCATGCCATGATATTTTCAGTTGCATCATATGCTTGTGATAGCTGGATGTTGAGTAAGGGAGACAGGAGAACTGATGATTTTGAATTATGGTGATGGAGACAAATATTGAATATACCATGGACTGCCAAAAGAACCAAAGATCTGTCCTAGAAGAAGTACAACCAGAGTGCTCCTTGGAAGCAAGGATGGGTAGGCTGCATCTCATGTATTTTGGATATGTTGTCAAGAGGGACCAATCCCAGGTGAAGGACATCATGTTTTGGAGAATGGTGGGTCAATGAAGAAAAAGAAGACCCTTAACTAGATAGATTGACACAGTGGCTGCAATAATGGGCTTAAACATTAAAAGTAATCATGTGTCTGGTGCAGTGTTGGAGAATGTTTTGTTCTGTTGTACATAGGGTTGCTATTAGCTGGCACCTAATGACAATAACAACACATGTGAATATCTGTTTTGTGTGAAAAATCAAAGCTGCAATAAATTTATAGACCATGTGGTATCAGTAAAGTTAGAGTTAAAAGCTGGAGATAGGTGATTAAGTCAAATCAGGAATGATATAAAGGCCAGATGGATAAAGGGGAGTTAGAGTTAGGGCAATTTTGTATTTGTTTTTCATTTCTTGGGGACTTCACAATTAAGACATGAACAACCATGAGGTGACAGGATGTTAGCTTGGCTCATGATGTAAGGCCTTTCTGGATGGCTCAAAGCACTCATTTCCTGGCATGGAAAGGTCTGGGATTACCCTGCAGTTTTGATGTACTCTTATTTCATTGTTATTTCTTCTAAAATTTATTAATATATTCCATAGCATTTATAATGCCATTATATTATATGCATAAATATACTCATCAGCCAAATAACATTTTGGGTGGTGGTGATACTGGGGTAAGCAAACCCCCTGCACTGCCAGTTGTACTGAAGTACAGTGGAGACAATTTTGGACAGTATATAAGAGATAATGGCAAGAAGTGAAGTGCTACTGGCCTGCATACTTACTATACCATTCTTTACTATTACTTTAAGATATACTCCTGGTTTTAAAAGTAAGTTTTTTTATAAAACCGTATGCCCTATTATGCTTACAGAAGCTTCATATATCTTATGTTTACTGGATCTCTTGACTACATCAGGATGCCGTGTTGTGAGGTTGACATAAACCATCTAGTTTGTGGAAGTACATTTGTGAGGATCACAGGATGATAAAATCACCTAACAATGCCTTTCTCAGAATGTATCCCTATCAAGTCATGCATGATTGTATTTAGTTAGTATATACACACATACATATGTATGTATCTGAAACATATGATGAAAAAATAGATTACTAAATAAATATAGCATAGTATTTAGGTAAAAGTGTGCATGCAAGGCTATGTGTGCATGTACTATAAGCATATAAGGAAGAGTCTGGAAATGTTTGCTGAAGTGTTTATAGTGATGATTTTAAAGAGTAGAGCTATGGGATTATCTTTCTTTTTTCACATTTTTTATTAGAAATTTTTAATGTACATCATAATGTGATTCATTTTGACATGCTTTTCATTGTGACAATTTTCATATATGCAATTTGATAAACATTCATATAGGTTACCCCTTACCCTCCCCTATGTTTCACCCCCTCCCCCTTCCCTTCTAAGTTTCCCATCCAAGTCTTCTCTATCTTTTACTATGTAGTATTTTTCTATATGTCCTTGGGTTCCATTTCTGTGGGATTATCTTTCTTATTTCATTTATTTTTGTTGTTTTTGCATCAACCAAGTAACAGTATATAAATTATTTACTAAATGCTATGCAGCCATAGCACTATGGCTTCCAATCTCTTCAGATCTCGAAAGCTAAGCAGGGTTGGCCTTGATTAGTGTTTGGATGGGAAACCACCTGGGAACACCAGATACTGTAGGCTTGGGAGAAGGACCTGGCAACCCACTCCCAAAAATCAATCTGCCATTGAAAACCCTATGAACAGCAGAGAAGCACTGACAATAGTGTTTCACCTGTTGTATGTAGGGTCGCTACGAGTCGGATACTGACTCGACGACACCTCACAACAACATACTTATCTTAAAATGGATTAATCTTATTGTATCATTTTTATGTTACCCTCTAAGATGATGAGTCTATATTTACAATTGGAGTCACCAACTCAGACTCTAGAATTTTGGGTCACAATTATGTAACAGGGGCATTTTTTTTTTTTTTGTATAGCTGACATGCACACATGCACACACACATGTGTTTCCTTATCTTAGTTATCTACTCTGAGAGTTTGGAGCAAAATGATGTTTTGGGCCTGAAAGCCATGAATATTCATGTGCTTATGTGAAAATACATAATGTCAAATATTAGTTTTTCAACTTTGAGCCAGTTTAAAATATGCAATATGAGATTGAAGTGCTTAAGCAACTGGAACAAATAAAATAACAACAAGGAATATAGAAACTTGATCATTGTTAGAAGTAAAAAGTGAACAAGTTTTAGGAATGAAAGTTACAGTAATCAAGATCTTTTCCATACTAAATGAATTATCAAAGAGGCATTTGGAAACCTTTTAATTCAATGACATGAGATGCTATGGGTGCTGCAGAGAGGAGCAAAAGAAAAGAGTGTCTAAGCTTAGAGAACTGAGGAGAAATTAAGGAAGACTTTCAAAAGGAGGTGCTCTTGAAGAGAGCTTAAAGGATGAATAAGAGTTAGCCAAACGAAAGATTACAATATGAGTGGATGGTACAAATGGGGTTGATAGGGGAGGATCAGACTAACTGGGTAAAGAATAATAAAGAAGAATAATAATAAAGAATAATAAAGAGAAGCACTGACAATAGTATTTCCCCTGTTGTATGTAGGGTTGCTATGAGTCAGATACCAACTCAATGGCACCTAACAACAACAATGAGCAGAGATAAATCCTGGAATGGCGTAGAGTACTCCGCAGATATCACCAATATTAATCACTATAGCTTAATCTGAGGTTTTCTTTATGGTCAGTGAACTATTCAGCCCTATCTTTGGTGTAAATTAACATGAAGATCCTACTATTTCTTTTAGTGCTTGTCTACATAAAATTATGATTACTGGCAGTGATATTTGCTATCTGGTGATCGCAGTCCTCAGGAATCCCTCAACAGCAAAAACTGGCTTATGCGTATTTCTCCAGTGAAGTTGAGTGCCTAGCATGTAATATGAAGACTCCACAGGTATGTGGAAATAAAAGAACAAATATTGTTAATTCTGCATTTGTGAATGTGTATATTTAGGTGTTTAGAGGACAATTTGTCTTCCATCTAGAAATGTGGAAACATAGGGAAGCAGTGCCTGGAGCCTCACTCTGACCCTGCCAGTCTTATAACAGCAATGTGTAGAAAAGGTGACAAATATTCAGGGACTGACCATTGCAAGAGAAACAAACTTCAAGGTTGGGCTTTGTGAGGAGCTAGATAGGTCATGTAGCACTGGAATGGATTTTTAGCTAGCAGCTGGAAGAAACGAAAATACTGGTATTCTTCAAACAGTTGAATTGTACGCTTCCAAAATCCAAATCTTAAAGTGAAATTTATATTTCAGCAGTTCACTGGAACTCTGTGAGATAAAATCCTGAATTCTAGGATTGACAGGAAAAGTGAGCGATTCAGCAGCAACAATAGCAGCTACATTACAGATTGGAAAGCAACGAAAGCCTCATTATTTGATGAAATCATAATAACCCTGTGAGATGAATAATGTTAACCCATTTTTATAAAAAGAGAAACAGATTTGATGAAGTCCCAGTAAATTTCTCTAGCTTCTGTAGCACAGAAATGGTAGAGCTAAACTTAATCTCAAGTCTTCTGACTTTTCGCAGGGTTGCTATGAGTCGGACACTGACTAGACAGCACCTAACAACAATTCCACTTAGCATAGTTTCTTCCCTACACATGTCCTACCGAGTGGAATCCCATTCTGGAAAGTTATTTCCATACAGATATATTGGCAGAAGAGCTGGGATTTAGCTCAGTTGGTAGAGCACTGCACTGCAGTGTCTGAGGTCCCGAGTTCTATTCCCAGCACCACAAAAATGGGAGAAGGACCTGGCAATGCACTCCCAAGGCAATCCCGAAACAGTCAGCCATTGAAAACCCTATGAAGGTCACTATGAGTCGGATACCAACTCGACAGCACCTAACAACAACAACGACAATATTGGCAGTATTCTAGAAACTTGGGTTTGGTAACCTAGCTTTGGAATGAATAATATGCTGACAACTATATCACTTTAGTAATAATCTCATAATTTCCTATATTTTTCCCATGTTGAAAATTCTTCATTGCAAAAAACATGGCGGTGGGTTTCAATGATTGTTTCTAGGGAATTTTAGATGCCAGATTAATGTTGTAACTAACATTGGAGGAAAGTAGTATTAAAAGCTTATTTTTTTCCTTGCTTCACAGTTACACAATATATTGACTGGATATTAACTTCTGAATTCAGAGTATCATGAATAGGCATACAGATGTTCTTATTAAGCAATTTCAATCCCTGGGGCAATTTCTCAGGAAAAGACAATGTTGCATTTTTGAATTAGGAACTTTCAAATGTCAGTCAAGATGTGAATGTTCCATTTATATTGTAAAAGCATTTCTAGGGATTCCTCATTTGAGGAAGCTCTCTAGCTCTTTTCCTTTTATTTTTCCCCAGAATGCAAGCAGTTCTGTCTGAAGAGGATTTATTATACTCATATTAAACAAACTCCAAAAATTACACTTAGATTTTCATTCTATAATCCTATGGTCTATCTTGCCCTCCTCCTCCTCTTCCTCATTCTCCTTCTCCTCCTCTTCCTCCTCCTCCTCCTTTGTCTTCTTCCTCCTTCTTCTTCCTTCTTTTTCCACTTCTGCAGGATTAGTGTGTTGAACCCAGGACCTCATACATGGTAGGCAAGTATTCTGCTACTAACCACCACCCCACCCCAGCCCCATCTTCATTTTTCATCTTGACACAGGGTCTCACTAACCTATGCAGAATCCCTTTAACATCAAACTTGTGATCTTCCTGCCTCTGCCTCCTGAGTTGCTGGGACTACAGGCGTGTACCTTGCTGTCTGGCTTTTTCTTTTGTATCTTCACAGCTCATTGCTTTTTTCTTCTTTCTATGGGATTTAGCTATATAAAATAACATCTCTCAATGTAATCATGATCTTAAAAAAATCTTTTAGATAATTCTCAAAGTGTCTAGAGGTCCAAACAAGAAATTCAAAATTCGGCCCTGCTGATAATATAGCATAAAAGTCATGGAGGCAGCTCTTTTAAGTAAGACATGCAATAAAGATTGACTGCAAAACTTATTTTATGTAAAACATTAACGAGTGGCAGCGTTAACTTGGAACTAATATAGTTGGAGCCTGCAGCCATAGCACTGTGGTGTCCAATCCCGTCAGATCTTGGAAGCTCAGCAGGGTCGGGACTGGTTAGTACTTGGATGGGAGACTTCCTGGGAACACCAGATGCTGTAGGCTTGGGAGAAAGACCCTGCAACCCACTCCCAAAAATTAATCCACCATTGAAACCCCTATGAATAGCAGAGAAGCACTGACAATAGTATTGTGCCTGTTGTACACACGGTTGCTATGAGCGCTATGAGTTGGACACCGACTCGGTGGCGCCTAACAACAATATAGTTTGAAACTGAAGTCTCAGATTAGCTTGATTTGATATTGAATTCATCTATCTATGAAATAGAAGAGTTGATTCTATTTATCATCTCCCACCTTTTATTTATATATTTCTCCCAACTATCATTCAAGATGGCTAAACTCAGGTCTGCCACCACCTGACTCAAGCACTGAGAAGTGAATTGTGGAATAATTCCATTTAGTTCACATTGTTGATGTGTCTGTGGGAAATAAAAGCTTAGTAAATCAAAAAGGGAACCAGCTCTCATATCAATTTATCTCAGTGCTCTGTTTAGCATGTTTTTCTGGATGCACAGTCTAAGGAATGATTTGTACTATAAACATATTTTCTAAGTCCTGGTACAAATGAGAGAGAAGCTGGAATGCCTTAACTTTGTCAAGTGAACATGTCCTCAAAGAAGTCTTTGCCTATTTATTCAACTTATTTATGGTTAAAAATCTGACTTTTAAATTACAAATTCTGCTATATCTTGTCTTCCTCCAGCCTTTGGAGGCTTTTAGAACGATTGCTGAAATTGCCTAAAGGGCTTATAACCCTACTGTCCAAGAACATGTTCCTTGAAAGTTAGATTGTGACTGAGAATTGAGCCAGGAAATTAGTAGTCTGCTTAGAAAATAAATGTTTGTATAGAAATCTAAATCTATTCATCTATTCCAACATCTAGGCAGACCATTTCTGTCCACTAAGTAAACAGTAACTTGACCTGCTGAAACAAAGTTTTTAAGATAAATAATATTAAGAGCCATATTCATCATTGTGTAAATGCTTGATAAAAATATTTGTCAAGATAGTAACCTCACAGAATATATTCCTTTTTAATATAACCCTTATATCTAGATAGGGAAACCAGTAGTGGTTATTATTCATTTCAGGACAAGACATAATCACCTGAGAATAATAAGATCCTTAAAATTCTTTTGTAAGGAAAAAGTCTATTGTTTGTATTTCGAAAGATAAAAGTAAAATAAGGCAAAAAATCTAAATGTCCTTGAATAATACTTTGCTGTCATATGTAAGATAAAGGAAAAATTCCAATGCATAGTCCAAAAGAATATTGTAGTAATAGAATAAGCATATGATGCAATCTTTTGATTATGGTGAGTACAAAAAGAGGGCTATTTGAACAACACCAAAAAGTTTACTGTGAAAAACAATCACTTTAAAGAGGGACATTTCTAGTATTTAAAGTTTAGGGATTATTTTTGGCTCAAGAGAAAGGAATTACAAATAGGGTTGAAAACTGAATACCTTCCAAAATTGCTCAGGTGGGAATAAGAAACAACCATGACAACAACAAGTCAACTATGCAAAGAGATAAGAATATAAAGAAAACACACACACACACACACACACACACACACACACACACACACACACACGATGCTACCTGCTTAATGGTAAAAGACTGAAGGTGTTCACTCTAAGAAAAGGATCTCCATTCTCACCACTTCTGCCCAAATTGTATTGGAGGCTCTAGTCAGTTTACTAAGGCAATTAAAAGGAATAAAAGATACTCATCTTGGAAAGACAGAAATAAAAGTGTTTATTCATAAATTACATATTTGTGTATATAGAATATCCAACATAATCTACAAAACAAATAAAATTAGTCAATTTAGCATGACTACAGGCTACTGTTTAAGAATTATATTTCTTTATGGTTGCAAAAAACAATCACAAATTGAAATTAATTATCTAATATATTAATTATCTAATACATTTTTCAGTAGCACCAAAAATACTAAATTCTTGGGAGTAAATTTGACAAAATTGGAGTAAATATCCAAATCTGGGAAACTGAAATCTATGAAACATTCCTGGGTCAGTGACTTTATTGATATTGTTAAACTGTCATTCTCTCTAAATTGTCTATCAGTTAAGTGAAATTCCAATCAAAATTCCAGCAGATATTTTTGGAGGAATTGACAAATTGACTCTAAAACTTTTTGTGGAAATCCAAAGGACCTAGAATAGTCAAAACATCTTTAAAAAATAAGAACATATTTTGAGGACAAAAATTACCTGTTTTCAAGACTTCTTATGTTTAAGTGTGTAGTAAGCAAGACAGTGTGACATGGAAATCAAAACAGACAAATAGATCAATTGAATAGGATAGAACCATCAAACATTACATATGTATATGAACAACTGATATTTGACAAAGGTGCAAAGGCAGTTCAATGGAATACATATAGGTTTTTTTTACAACAAATGGTGCTAGAAGAATTGAATATCCACGTGCAAAAAAACCTACCTTTGATTCCTACCTCACACAATTAACTTGTACAAAAATTAACTCAAAATATATTCGACCTAATATAAAATCTAAAATTATAGAAGGTCCAAGAAGATACTCTAAGGTAAATATTTCTGATGTTGGAATAGGTCAGATTTTCTCAACACCAAGAGTATTGACATCTGGAGCCAGACAATTCTATGTTGTAGGGGACTTTCCTGTGCATTGTGAGATGTGTAGCAGCATCACTTTTGCTTTCACCCATTAGAAGCTAGTAGTA
Organism: Pedetes capensis; assembly: GCA_007922755.1. Lineage (NCBI taxonomy): Eukaryota > Metazoa > Chordata > Mammalia > Rodentia > Pedetidae > Pedetes > Pedetes capensis. The sequence continues at coordinate 20,911 of VMDO01010190.1, read as the reverse complement.
ATTTCCCATTTGTGACAATCAAAAATATTTTCAGGCTTTGTCACATATCCCCTGGAGAGCAAAATAGCACCAATTGAAAACAACTGCATTAGGCAAAAAGTTCATAGATGTGAAAATCAATATCATGTCCAATAAAAGAATAATTTGATGAACTAGACATGAAAAAAACTTTGCGGCTTCTGCTCTTTGAGATACTCTGTAAAGATATGAATAGGAAAGTCACAAATTGAAAGACAATATTGTTTGTATCCAAAATATGTAAAGAATTCTCAAAATTCAATTATATAGTATTATATATATAATTATATAATACTAATATGTCAAAAATTCAATTCTATACATAAAATTACATATATATATGTGCACAAACAACCCCCTCACATGGAAGTTAAGAAGAAATGGGGGAAAGATTTGATTAATGCACTAAAGAAGATATCCAAATGGCAAAAATATGAGATGATGGTAAACAGCATTGGTCAATAGATAAATGAAATTTAAAACATGATATACCATTGCACAACTACCAAAATAGCTACAAATAAAAAGACTGCCTGTAGCAAGTGCCAGTGAGGATGTGCAGGAACTGGAACTGTCATGCGCTGCTAGAAAAAATATAAAATGACATTGCATCAGGAAATAGCTCCTCAGTTTCTTAAATAATTACGTACATATGCCATCTGTTCTAGCCTTCTACTCCCAGGTTTTTGATATGTATATATACATTCGTATATATGTGTATATATATGTGTGTGTGTGTGTATACATATATATGTATACATATACACACATTAACATATAAAATATTAGCCTTGTTAATGATCTAACAGCATGGACATTTACACAAGGACATGCCATGACCTTTCTGACTGCCAATTTTAAAATAATGGAAATTAGTTTTCTCATATTTTATTGGAATGAGCATAAGTAGACGTTTTTTCAAGAACACAAATTAGAAACATATGTCGAAACTTGGAAGGTGCAATTACATTTCCAAGCAATTATCATAAGTGGATAAATATATACAAGCACAAGGATTTATGAACAGTGGTGCTCACTGCTGATCTATTTCTTCTTTTTTAGGAGATACATTTTGTTACGGAACATTTTAAATACACTAGAGAAAGACTACAGGATACTGTATAAATGTTTGATGGACCATTAACAGAATCAGCTGGTTTTTAATAATTACTAACATTTTGCCAATTTTGTTTTATTTGTCTCACCCTATACTTTTATTTGGTAGACCTTGTACTTTTATTAAGGTATGGAGAATGGTAATGTAAACTGAAAACCATATAATATAGTTATCAAAATACTTTGATAAGTATCCTTAGGCAATGAAGATCCTAAGGAGCTGCAAAAGTACCATAACTAGAATAAGCTATTAATATTATCTAATATGTTGCTCATATAGATTTTCTCAAAAATATCTTTTTTTTTTTTTTTGAAACAGAGTCTTACTCTGTAGCTGAGGCTGGCCTCAAACTCACACAATTCTCCCCAGTGCTGGGATTATAGGCATGCATCACCATGCCCAGTTTAAGATCTTAAGTTTGTTAAATGCATTTAGTTCATTATGTCTTTAAGTTTCTTTCTTTTAAATAGAAATGTTACAATTTATCTCCTTGCTTCTTCAATGTTGAAGAAGACTGGGGCTAGGATTTAGCTCAGCTGGTAGAGCACCGCTCTGCATCCTCTGAGGTCCCAGGTTCTATTCCCAGCACCACAAAAATGGGAGCAGGATGTGGCAATCCACTCCTGAGGCAATCTCGAAACAAACAGCCATTGAAAATCCTATGAGGGTCGGATGTGACTCAACGGCAACAAAAAACAACAATATACTAAAGACCTTCACAGAAACTGAATTCAGGGGATGGCTTTCCAATATGTCATTAAACTTGATCTGAATTTCCATATATTTACTGTAAAATAGTAGATATTGAAACTTGATTTTAAAAGTTTTAACAAGACTGTTACATAGGAATGCTATGTACTTCCAGTTGCAAAACACCAGATTGTTCCATTTTAGTGATATTAAGATCCAGATGGCTCCAGATGATGTCAGCCTGATGTATCTATTATAAAGTTCTCCACCTACTTCTCACTAATTCTTTCAGTATCCATATTGATAGCCACATAGATACTTTGTATTATTAAGTGGTAGGTTCTCCCCATGTAACCAGGCTCTCTTTGAACTTGTGATCTTCCTGTCTCAGAGTTAGAATTTGCACGGGAAAACTAGCTTCATCCTATCCCTTTATTTCATCATTTTTTTAAGTAAAATGAGTTGGTTTCCAAGAAGCTTATAATGATGACTACTGAAGGTGTATGAAGTATTTATATCTTTATGCACATGTGGATTTTCATATTTTCCATGTATTTCAACCTTTGGAAGCCATTATTCTTTCATGCAGAAGTTACTGATCCTTGACTACTGGAAGCCTTGGCAAATGGACTGTATTGTATTTCTGGCATATCCATAGTCAGTTTTTGAGAAATCTTCTTTCTTTCTAGCACATCTATTATCCTAGGCACACTTTGCACATTACCATTCCAGATATAATTAATCTGATTGAAGTCTCTATTTCTTTTTCTTTCTTTTTTTTTAAGCAACTTCATTGTACATATTTAGAGGGTACAGAGTGAAAATTCAATTCATATATACAATGTACAACTATCAAATCAGGATTGTTGATACTTCCATCTTCTTAAACATTTTGCAAAAAAACGTTGATTAACATGTAATGATAATTGTACATATTTTAGAGATATAAAGTGAGTTTTTAAAAGTTGCATACAGTATTATGACATCCATTATGGGGATTGCATAGAGTTGCATCCTGTATTTTGTATGTTCTTACCCTCTTTACCCCTCTATGTTGCTGTCACTCCCCCTCCCAATTTTCTCATCACCTTCCTCCCTTGCTTCTCCCCTCCCCCACCCACCATGATGGGTCCTCTTGTATTTTCCAATCTTAGCTATATATATAATTTTACACACACACACACACACACACACACACACACACACACACACACACACACACACTTCCTTTAAGGTGGATCTACCCAAGAATATCTGGAATGATTCCATATTTTTATAATTGTGAAGAATACTACAGTGAACATGGAAGTGCAGGGGTCTCTGTGTATGATGACTTATCTTACTTTGGGTATAGCTGGATAATATGGTAGTTCTATTTTTAGTTTTCTGAGAAACCTCCATACTGATTTCCATAATGGCTGTACTAATTTACAGTACCACCAGCAGTATAAAACGGTTTCTTTTCTACACTCCTCACCAGATTTGTTGTTGTTTTATGGATGTTAGTTATTCTGACTATGGTGAAATGGAATCTCAGTGTTGTTTTAATTTGAAGTTCCCAGATGGCTGAGGATGTTGAACATGTTTTTGTGTTTATTGGCCTTTTCTATTTCTTCTTTTGAGAACTGTTCAGTTCCATTGCCCACTTATTTACTGGATTATTTGTTACATTCATGTTCAGTTTCTTTTCATTCATTCTCTCTCTCTCTCTATTTTTTTCAGTACTAGAAGGTTGAACCCAGGCCTTCATACATGAATTTTGCAAGTGCTGTATCTCTGAGCTGCACTCCCAGACTGTATTTTATTTTTCCTTTTTGAGACAGGGTCTTGTTAAGTTGTGCAGGCTGCCTCTGGCCTCTAGCTTGTGATCTTCTTGCTTCTGTCTCCCAAGGAGTTGGGATTACAGGCATGAGCCACCACCCAGCTAATGTTTAATTTCTGAAGTTCTTTATATATTCTGGATATTAATCCTCTGTCAGGTGTATGTTGTCATTGTTGTTGTTGTTGTTAGGTGCCGTCGAGTCGTGTCTGACTCATAGCAACCCTTATAGGTTTTTCAATGGCTGATTGTTTTGGGATTGCCTCGGGAGTGGGTTGCCATGTCCTTCTCCCATTTTTGTGGTGCTGGGAATCGAACCCAGGACCTCAGACACTGCAGAGAGGTGCTCTACCAACTGAGCTAAATCCCAGCCCCGTCAGATGTATGTTGTTGTTGTTGTTAGGTGCCCTTGAGTCAGTATTCAACTCATAACAACCCTCATAGGGTTTTCAATGGCTGACTGTTTCGGGATTGCCTTGGGAGTGGGTTGCCACGTCCTTCTCCTGTCAGATGTATAGGAAGCAAATATTTTTCTCCCATTTTATGGGCTCTTTCTTTACTCTATTAATTGTTTCCTGTGCTGTGCAAAAAGCTTTTTAATTTTATGTAGTCCCATTTGTCTATTCTTAGTGTTATTTCCTGGGCTATTGGAATCTTGTTAAGAAGTGCTTGCCTATGCCTATGTGTTGGAGTGTGTTCCCTACATTTGCTTCAGGTAGTTTCAAAGTTTCTAGGATTACAGTTGTGTGCCAAGGCACCCAGCTTTATTTTTTTCTAAACACTTATCATTTCCAAAAATATAACTTATTTTACTTATTTTGTGAATTATCTGTACCACCCCATTAGAATCATAGCTCCAAGAAAGCAAGGATTTTACTCGTTATTTATTGACTATCTAGTTCTTCAAAAAATGTGTAGCACACACTAAATGATTGGTAAAATTTGCTCAGAGTTAATAAGTGTCCAGAATATTTTAGAAGTTCTAGTAGGTCATGAAGAGGAGACATAACTCTTGTGAGAAATAACTTGCTGAATTGTGAAACAGGCAATGTTCTTTAATAAATCATTGAAGTAGCTTCATATCCAGAACTGTAAAGATTTTAACATTCATTCAATAAAATTTCTGAGTTAAAATACTTCCTTTTTAAATTTTTTGTGCTAGATATCAAACCCAGATACTTCAATGCTAGGCAAGGGATTTACTGATGAGCCATGTCCCCAGTTTCTTCATTAAAAAATATTTAATTAATAAAGTAACAATAAATAAAGGTTATTTGAGTAGGTAATATTAAAAAAATTCAAATTCCAAGGCTGATATGAACATCTCTTTTTTATACAATAAAATATTTTTCCTTTACTTTAAAGTAAACAAATATGAGAAACTGGCTCAATATTTCCTTAGTTATGTTGATGATGTATTTTAAGCAACATAACAGGTTTACATTGCCCATCATATTTTCAAAATCCATATGGTGATCATTATGTAAATTTTTCTTACAGATAAATGATGGTATTTAGTATACAATGTATGTTGTTTGCTGCTAAGACCATGATTATGTGAAAGAAAAAAGTAATTGAATTATCCTAAGAAAAGGATTACCTTCTATGAGAATTACAAATAGGAAACAGCTGATTTGATGAAACTAATGTCAGGAATGTGTGATTTGAATTTACCAAGATGGTATAACTTGGAATATTTTTTTTTCAATACAGGTGGGGAATGGGGGGATGAATCCAGAGCCTCATCCATGCTAGACAAGCACTCTACCACTGAGCTACATCTCAGTCCCTTTTTTTATTTTTGTTTTTAAATTTTGAGACAAGGTCTTGCTAAATTATACAGGCTGCCTCTACCCTCAAACCTGTGACCCTTCTGCCTCAGTCTCCCAAATTGCTGGGATTAAAGAAATGTGCCATAGTGCCTGGCTTGGAAGAGATTTTAACATGATAAAACACATTTTCTCAGTTTTTCAAGGAATAAAATTTATGAAAGGCCCTGAAAACTAGCTGCTAAATGAGCTGAAATGATATGCGGGAAAATTATGATGTGCAAATGTGTTAATCTGGTGTGGTTCTTTGTTTCTCAAAAGTCCAAATAAATGCAATGTAGAGAGGAGCCCTTATAATTATTAATGGCTATTTTAGATATTTCATAAATATGCAATAAAGAAATGAAATTTATTAAGAATTTTCCTTTTTTCTCTAGGGCTAAAATTATGTTTTCTTTTGCAGATTTCAAACTATGAGAATTTTGGATAATATATGTAGCCTATTGAATGGAAAGAGCTTATAGGAAGACCAGAAAGTACATAACACTAAATCAGGCAATTCAGAGACCAAATTATAGGTATACTTACATCTCAGGTAGATTCTTCCAAGACATTTCACACACTTCACTTGAGTTTAAAATGTTTTGCAATATTAAGTTATAGACACATTAAATCTAGGCATTTATTTTAACTCCATTGTTACCCAGAATAAAAGTGTGGATTCTGCATGACTAAGGAAATTTCTGGGTCAGTATGCAACTTCACAATAAATGGAGAAAAGATTGAGGTTGTCTAAGATTTTGCTTAGCTTGGCTCTATAATCAACACCCATGGAAGCAGCAGTCAAGAAATCAAAAGACACATTGCTCTAGGAAAAGCTGTGGCAAAAGATCTATTTAGAGTATTGAAAGGTAAAGATGTCACATTGAAGATGAACGTATGTCTGACCCATGCCATGGTATTTTCAGTCACATCATATGGTTGTGAAAGCTGGGCATTGAACCAGGGAGACAGGAAAAGAATTGATGCTTTTGAATTGTGCTGGAGACAACTATTGAATATACCATGGGATGCCAAAAGAACCAACAGATCTGGCCTAGAAGAAGTGCAATCAGAGTGCTCCTTGGAAGCAAGATGGCCAGACTGGGCCTTACATATTTAGGACATGTAGTCAGGAGAGACCAATCCCTGGAGAAAGATATCATGTTTGGGAGAGTGGCAGGTCAACAACAACAAAAAAGGAAAACCCTCCACTAGATGGATTAACACAATGTCTGCAACAATGGGCTTAAACATAAATAAGATTGTATGCCTAGCACAGAATTGGGAAGTGTTTTGATCTGCTGTACATAGGGTTGCTATGAGTCAGACTCAATAACACCTAACAACAACAAGGTACTTTCTTATCATGTGGGCCAGGTGATGTGACACTAGGACTCAAACCAATCAGCCTCCTTGCTGTCAGTAGTATTCCAAATCTCTTTGGTTATTGGACAAGATTGACAAAATTAAAATACAGCACCCCACATATAGATTCACAACACAAGTATGCATAATTGTATTTACACAGCTTAGTTCCATTCACAATGGGTAGAGACCATGTTCACAAGTACCAAGTGATATATGCTCATTCATATGAATGTTTGGTTAGTGAATGATCTTGGTGTGTTTCTTAGAGAACAACATTTTCTTAGTAGCACTGACAGCCTGGGACTTAAGATAGTGATAAATTTTGTCTGGTTCATTTTTTGTTTTTGTTTTTTTCAGTACTGGGGGGTTGAACTTAGGGCCTTGTGAATACTTTGCAAATGCTCTACCACTGAGCCACACCCCATCCCCGTTTTTATTTTTTAGCTTGAGACACGTTCTCCCAAAGTTATGCGGGCTGCCTCTGGCCTCAAATTTATGATACTCTTGCCTCCACCTCCCAAACTGTTGGGATTACAGGCATGTGCCACTGTACCACAGGTGATAAGTGTTTTTAAGGCCAATGAAAATGTTTCATGAGTCCATTTATTTAGTAGCGGGCATTTAGGAAAGATCAGAAGAATTTAATGACTCTAGTTCCAAGCATCAGAACCTAAAACTATACGTTTATATAGCTAGAAAACAAGAAATAGGATCTGGAAAAAGAGTACTTTTGCTGCCCCATCATCTTCCTACATAACAGCAGAGATCAGCATGAGGGGTCTGTCATTGTTTTTAAGTGACACAAGTTCAATACCTCAAGAAACAAATTAACTTAGGAGAAAAGAAGACAAGAGAGTAGTGCTGAAGAGTATATTGCCTATCATCATCAAGTATTTTGCCTTTTAACAATGTGATTCTTTCCAAATTTTAGGAACTATTCAAGTAAATTTTCTACCATAAACATCTATAAGATAAGTTTTGCTTTTTACAGTTTTTGAGGATGCTCTATTAAAAATTTGGAAATCCAAAAATCATTGCAGCAGCTCATCAATATTTAATTTGATTCAAGGGGGTTCCTTGTCTTTGCCCAAATACACTATTGAGGTATCAATTCATTAGCACCACGAAGAAGGGCTGCTCTAGGTGATGTATCTGCCTTTTGTATATTAGTACATTTTCTACTCATCAGAGGTATGTGTTTGTGGTTTAGGTTAAGAGAATGGATTTGGATCAAGAATATAGGTTGAGCAATGAAGGAACCATAACATCCAGTGATCTTTCAGGTAACCCTGGTGAGGGAATTTGTTATCTCCCAAAGCAAAGGGTACCCATGGAGGGATTGGGAAAGTGGACTTCAGCACTGTGGAAATGCCATTCTTACAGAAAAACAGCCTGAGACACCTTATATTTGCTTTCAGTTGTTTTCCCCAAACCTGAAACCTAATAAAAATTCAGGCAGCTTGTTAGATTCAAATACAAATAGGAGTGTATGAACAAAATAAACAGCTTGTAAGAATAAAAAAAAAAAAAGAGGAATACTAACACATGCTTACTCTTTCAAAAAAAATGTACTGTGACTTTAAAGTTAATTTTAGAGCCTGAATTGTCAAATAGACAAGTTTATTTAAAATGTTTCTTACTGGTTCCTTTATGTGTAAGAAGAAACAAACCAAAATAAAAAGTTTGAGTTGTGATGAAGCATATGTTTTAGAAGAAAGGCATTTTGAAATGTGGGAAGAGCCTTCAAGAAGAGTAGGGGAAACCACAAGGAGATTTCTTTTTGTTGTTGTTGTTGTTGTTTGGTTGGTTGGTTGTTTTGTGGTACTTAGGGGTTGAACTTAGAGTCTTGCACATACTTTTCAAGTACTCTACCACTGGGCTTCACCCCTAGACTCTTTTATTTTTTATCTTGAGACCAGCTCTTGCTAAATTGTGCAGGTTGCCTCTGGTCTCGAACTTGGCATCCTCTTGCCTCTGCCTGTAGAGTCCCTGGGATTACAGGTATGCACTACTGCACCCAGCCTCACAAGGTGTTTTAAAACACGAGAGTAAAATGCTGTGGAGTTTGCCTAAGAAGTCTTCTTTGTCATAGTGGATGTGACAGATGAGCTTTTAAAACATCTGTTTCAACTTAATAAGCAAAGGCTGGGGAGAAACAAAATCAAAACAAAAACAAAAACACAACCCAAATGTGTTCACAGCTTGAATTCTAGATATCATTTAGGTCTTGACCATCAGATGTTCCCAAATGGCACTTGCTTTCAGAACTGAGTTAACCAAAGAGTGAGCGGAGACCCAGTGTGTAAGACACTCACTTTGCGGGTACAGTTTTGGCAGACTTTGCATGGCTCTGGAGTTGATAGCAGGAATAACGTGTTTCTGGTCCCAGAACACAGCCAAGGCAGAGCTGGGAGTTGGCTGAATTCCCAGATTCCAAGTCCCTTGGTAGACCAGATCTTCTGTGTGGCTCTGGGAGTCATTCCTACAAGCCCAGCTGGAGGCCCAGACCCAGAACAGCTCCTACAGTTCTTGAAACAATTTTGTAAATATCTTATCCCATGTACTAAACTATTTTCTAATTTCCTGTATTCTTTGTTGCTTAAGTCAGTAGAGGTATTTTGTGTCACCTGCAATGGAACTTCTACACAATAGTAGAATACATCCTTGTCATAGAATTGCAGTGCAGTCCTGCCAGAAGGGCTTTGGAGAGGAAAGGAGTACTGATTCTTTCCTTCCTAATTTGTTTCCTCTGAAGTCAGAAACAGAACCACTATTTAGCCTTACCAAGTTACTTAACTTCTGTCCCCCAAGAACACTAATAGGTGCCTGCTCTGTGGAGTTATGAGAATTAAGTTATAAAATGTGTAAAGCACTTAACACAGTTCCTGAAATATAGTAAATTATCAATAAATAGGACTTCTGTTATCATTATTACCTCTCTATGCTTTTCTGACATTTGTAATGATAGATATAAGCAATAGTTTGGAAGCTCTTTGAAAGAACTAGGCTTCACTCACCTTTCTGTCCTAAGAACCTTTCACAGAGCTTGATACTTAGTATGTATTTAACACATCCTCAGTGACATTTTCTAAATGAAGAGTCTATAAGTTCAAAAGGATTCTCAAAGTTCTCAAAGTATGTTTTCTTTTCTTGGAGGTGGTTGTAATAGCATTGCATAAAGTTTTCCTTGTGAGGATGAGGTAGAAAAGAATAAGGGTCTAAAAGAAGCTTTGTATAATATCCATTTCAGATTTAGCATTTCATGTGGGATGAAAATGAAACTCAAAGTTACCATTCTATGCCCATGCCACACATCTACAAATATACAAGCAGTTCTTTACAATCCCCCACTCTGCACCTTTAGATTTTTCTATGACATTACATTAAATAGGAGCTGGCCATTCAAGTCTCATCCAGTCTTTGGAGGCCTATGTTTTTAACAGCTAAACTTTAAGAAATTGTATCATTGTGGAATGTTACCCTTCAAAATCTTTATTGAAAACTTTTGCACTTAATAGCATGATTGCATCTAATTTTGATTATTAAACACTATAAATCTAACAATCAGTAATTTACTATGACATAGTAGAGTGATCTCAGAGTAATTAGAGGTCCACAGGGATTTCTACTCTCAAACTATAATTGCCAGCATTTAGAGGCCTTAGGTCATTCATGGTCTTTGTTAGGCAGGACCTGTTACAAAATGGCACTTTCCTATAAGGTGGTGCCTTCTACCCACTATGTCCCAGTCCTCAAAAAGCTCACCAAAAAACCCAACAAAACCTAACTCAAAACCTGCCCCAGGCCAGGCAACTGATGACTACTTCCTTTTCCCTCTTCCAGCCTATCAGAACCCTCTGTGCACCCACTTGCTGCCTATGATGGTGTGACATATGCCCCTCCCCCTCCCACCTAGAGCCCATCAAAGCCTCCTCCCTTCCTCTCCTAGCTGCTGCTCTCTCCCTTGTTAGAGAAAACTCTGGCAGCTTCTCTGTAATAAAGGTCTGTTAGAGTTTATGGGTTTTTGGCTTCTTACCTAATAGTTTTGTGCCTAGCTTTTTTTTTTTTTTTTCTTACAGGGCCTTTGGCTACCCCTCCTTGCTACTGTCTATAACCTGGTCTTCAGAAATGCCTGCCAATTTTCTAATGTTCTTCTTTTGATTTTCAGGAGTCCAACAAACAGGAAATATTTAGTGTTAATGGTCCATGTAAAGAGTAAATTGATTTTGAGTGAGAGATTAGAGAAGTTTTCTAGGGATAGGTACAAATTTTAGTGGATAGACAATTTGGCACTGGTTTTGGCCCTTTATGGCTTTTCTCCCCCTTCTCTTCTGTTTTACATTGGAATTTGGATAATTAAAATGAACAAAGAAATAACCTTAAGTGATGTCAGACAGAGTACCAATTAAGAATACTGAGGGAACAACTAATGACAGGGTTAAATTCTCTTAAAGTAAATCTTTATGTAATGTATGATGATATGGCTGCCCAGTAATTCTACTCCAAAGTATATCCAAGAGTTGTAAAAACACATTCTCACATAAAATATGCCTGGTATACAGTAATTCACACATATGTACACATATTTTCATAGTAGCTGCTACTTATAACAGCTAAAAGGTAGAAATCACATTTCAGCTGATGAAGGGAGAAAAAAAAATGTGGAATACCCACACAGTGACATATCATTTGGTCATATAAAGGAATGAAGTGATGCATGCCACCACATAGAGAAAGACCATGTTATGCTAATACAAAAAGGCCATCAATTGTATGAAACATCCAGAACAGTCAAATCTATACAGAGAATGTAGATTAGTGATTGACTCAGGCTTTGGGGATGTGTAGTTATAAAACAATAGTTAGGGTGATAGTTAAATGGATACACAATGCTCTTTTTAGGTGATGAAATTTCTCCAAAATTGATTGTGGTAATGGTTGCAAAATTCTTTGACTATATTAATCCTGTTAAACTGTACACTTTAAATGGCTGAATTGTGTAGTATGTGAATTATATCACAATAAAGCTATTATTAATAAATTCACCATATAACAAAATGATGATCAGGGTCCAGCAGAAATTCTATACATTGTAAACAATATTTTATTCAATACAGACTTGGGCAGCTCTTTAAAACATCCTGTAAAAAGATTCTGTGTGCCAACAGTATTTGGTGGGAACAAATGTATTTCCCAAATTGTCTATTTAAATGCTAGTGAATATGACACAAAATTACCTCTCCAAATTTAAACTGATAAATAGAAAACACTCATACGAGATGAAAACTAATAGTACATGCAGTTTCTTTTGGGGGACTGAGGAGGTTCAATTCTGTAGAAGTAATTAAAAATGACTAAATTGTGTGCTTTATTTATTTAAAAATGTTTTGCTATACTGGAGGTTTTAACCCAGGACCTTACACATTCTTTACAAACACTCTACCACTGAGCTATAACCCCAGCCCATTTTTTACTTTTTATTGTGAGACAGGCTCTTCCTAACTTATGCAGGCTGTCTCTGGCCTCAAACCTGCTATCCCCTTGCCTCTGTCTCCCAAGTCACTAAATTGTACACTTTAAAAAGGTGATTTTGTGATATATGAATTATATCTCAATAAAGGTATAAAAACAAACAAGCAAATGAAAAGAAAATGCTCACATGAATGCCTTATGTTTCACCTAATTTTTTTTGTATAGGACATCTCTGGAATCTCACAGTGTGACGCAAATAGGATTTCTTAAATTAAAGACACGAAGGTTCCATAGCAGAAAGACGATTAATCAGCAGAAAAGAATTTCTAACATTCTGGTTGACTTTCAGTGGGCTCCACTTGCTTTCTTTTCTTTCTCATTGTTACCATAGGAATCACGGAACTGTAACCACATGTGGTTTAGGCAGGAAGTTTCTTACACTTCATCAGAAACAAAAGGGCAGAGGGCAGCAACAGAGGGGGGAGCAGCAGCACTGAGCAGATTTACCCGTGGTCCTGCCAGGGTGGCTGAGAGATGCTGGTGACTCCTTTTGTGTCTTTCAAGGTTACTGTCCCTCTTTGTCACAAATCTTCAGAGCAGATCTTGGGGAAAAGATGTATTAGCTTATTAACTTTAAGAGCTTTACAAAACGCTCCACAATAGGATTCTCACGTTCCTATGTTAGTAGTACACACACACACACACACACACACACACACACACACACACACACACACACTAATGACATTCCGTTATCAATTAAGTTTAAGTAGGTGAGAGTAGAGAAAACTGTTAATCATTCAATCTGGGCAATGTAGAGGCAAAATGTTATATCAAAAATAAATTCATTTTAGGTGCACCCTTTTAGATTGCTTGAAAATATTGTGGTAGGGACTGACAAGAAAATCTTGAAATAGTTAACTACATATCCTAACTTTATGTAAAACTTTTCTCTATATGACAAACTGTCAGTAAAGGGAATGCTATCAGGAAAAGCTGTGTATATGTTCACACCCATGTGGATATGCATGTATGTATATGTATATGTGCTCATAACCTAGACACATATTATTTGTAAGAAATCAGCTATATCAATAAAGCAAAAAGTGAAACTATCAGCACTAAACCTAAATATATTTTAGATGACAAATTATTCAGAATTTTAAAAATTAAGAAAAATTTTAGATTGAGAAGTGTAGTTGGCTAATATCCACGGTGGCCATTTGGGAAAAGTTATTTTCAGTGATTTCTAAAATTGTGATGTACTGTTCTCTAGCTATTAGCCCTGTAATACTGGCTGTGTAGCTATTTCAACAACATTCTGCGATACTCTTTTCATGGGAATGTTTAATGACATTGACCCATTTTCCATGTCTTGGCGAGAATCTGTGTTATGGTTTCTGAAAAATGGATTTAAAACAACCCTCTCACTGGTACAGCTCAAAGAAGAGCTCTGATTAAACAGGAAGCAGGAGACCTCATGCTCTCATTCCCATTCCAACTGCCTTCCCCACTCCTAGCCTAGCACACTGATTCCACAGGAAATAACGCATATGGCAAGGGTTTCATCCATCAGTTCTGTGACTACTCACACAGAACATTCAGAGTGGAAAGTAAGACAGTCATAACATCATGATGACCATTCTCAGGGAACAAAAACTGAGCACATGTTACAGGTTGGTTATGAGGATTCAGGCCAAGCACAGACAACTTTGGACCCACAGGGAGTTTATTCGGTCAGCTACACACTAGGAGAGGCAGCACAGTCAGTGGTCAGTTGCTTTTGCAGAACAGCCTTTCTAGTTCATAGTATATAAAGTTCTTGCTAGAGAATTTCTACTCTAGCAAGTGGGTTTAGCAGTATTGTAGCAAATTCTTACCCTGTCTTTAAATGCCCTAAATCTGTGAGCAAAGATATTGTGTATAACTTTTTTCCTTATTAGGAGTATGTTACTGGGTTAGTGTACTTTGCTAAATAGAGAAGAGTACCAGGCTAAAATAGATTCGATTTTACTATGGAAAGCCTGATGTTTCCTAGGATAATATGCATTTTTTCATGTTAAGTACCATATTACTTCATAATATCTGGACTAATTATATCAAGCACAGACTATTTGTTTAGGTAAATTCAAGACACTTGGAGTGATTATTTAATACCAAGGGTGAAGAAACATAAATAAATCAATTTATGAGCCAACGGGAAATGAGCTAACCACAAGAACCGCACTAACTTCAAACTGCTTTTAAAGTGAACTAATGTAAATTTAAGTGCTTCAAAACTTATAGCAGCACATTTACTGAAGATGAGATATTATTATAATGATTGAAGAATATTGCACATTTAACATTATTACTAACTCTGTATGATTTAATTTTAGATGCTTGCCAGTAAGAATTATGATTAAATAACCATTTTCACTGTATGTAGCATTTCCTGAAGATTACACATATTTTTGTGCCAGGGACTTTCCTGAAGTGAATAGAGAAACTTTTTTGTGGTATTCTTTTTAATATCAATGTTATTGAAGCCCTGAGTCAATGCCACTAATTAACTTTTCTAGTTCATTGCCTATAAACCAGTGATTGAATTCTGCTTTTTCAGAACTAAAATTCTGAAAAACTATGGAAAAATTAGACATTATTTTTTTGGTCTTGAACAGATCTGAAATCAATACTCTCCTTGCACTATTTAGGGTGATCCAGGATGCTGCTCTTTCATGGGACCACCATACAAATCTGAAAGGTAAAGAGCAACTCTAATTTCTGGTAAGAAAGATGAACTCCCCAAATTATCTGTGCTGGTTTTAAATTGAGGGTTCATAACTTTGCATACCTCTACACTGAATGACTTTTCTACCTTCTGGGTATCCACCTGCTCTAGAACTTTCTTGGCTGAAATATTGCTTTGCAGTCTCATATGGGAGGGGAGAGAAGAAGTGAGGAGACAAGAGGAGAACAGGATAGAGGAAAACAGAGAGGAAAGCATCGTCTGGCTGCAAGCTTCTACTCCAAGAATTCTCCCTTTATGGACAACCTAATATTGCCTTTGGCCTTTTTTGAATTGGGCCTTATTCTTTATGTATGTTGTTGTTAGGTGTCATTGAGCTGGGTCCAACTCATAGGGACCCTATGTACAACAGAATAAAACAATCCTTGACACTGTGCCATGCCTAGCACTATGCCAGTGTTTCTCTACTATTCATAGGGTTTTTGGTGGCTGATTGCTTCAGGATTGTTTCAGGAGTGGATTGCCATGTCCTTCTCCCATTTTTGCGGTGCTGGGGTCAAACCCAGGGCCACAGAATGCAGAGCATCACTCTACCATCTGAGCTAAACCCCAACCCATACTTTATGTATAAACCCTCCAAAAGTATGTAGCAAACAGTCATCAATATGTTTATGCTTAATTGTCAGAACTTGCAAATATTTTAGTTTACATGGCAAAGAGAAATTAAGGTTTCAGATATAATTAAGGCTAGTAATCAGCTAGATTTAAAACAGAGATTATTCTGGTTTATTGGGGTAGGAGGCAAAATAGCAGATTCTTCCCTTGAATCTATAAAAAGGAACCTAATCCTGCCAACACCTTGATTTATCTGATCATAAATTTGGTTTGAACCATTTGGTTGAACATGGAGATGTTCACATTTGTGTAATTTGTATTGTAATTTGTAATTGTGTAATTTGTAAGATACCACATTTGTGTAATTTGTTGTAGAAGCAAATATTAAACTAAAACATATAGCCAACTCAGCATTCTTCTGGGTATAGTGGGAAGATAGAAAATTGTGAACCTCTACCAAAATATAAGGGATATCCCTTATATATTTTCTTAGATGGGTCACTTAGTTGGATCAAAGAGAAATGAAGGCCCATTGCAATATCCTATAGTTTTCTGTACAACTCCAAACTGCTCTGACACTAAAGGGTCTGGCTTTATTTTGTAAAGCCAGAAGGCACTTTAATGTGAAGGTCATCAGGAGCCCTATCAGAATATAGTTGGAGTCTTTTCTTTTTTTAATACTGGTGGGTTGAACTCAGGGCCTCACATATGCAACACATGTGCTCTACCACTCAGCTGCACCCCCAACTCCTTTTTTATTTTTATTTTGAGACAATGTCTTGCTAAGTTGTTCAGGCTGCCTCTGGCCTTAAATTCTCGATTCTTCTACCTCAGCCTCTAGAGTCACTGGAATTCAGGTGCATGCCATTGCATCGTGCTAGTTGGAGTCTTATGGACCATGTCTATAAGTAATATTGGGAAAAAAAGATATGAAAGCAATGATAACTGTTCATCTTCAAGAATAGTATCTTTCTTCTCTATTATGCTAATTTAAAACTGCACTAGCTTTGAATTTTGAAATAGAGCTAACTAAATTTTTTTTTCTAGGTGTTGTAGATCAAACCCAGGGCCTTACACATTAGGCAAATACTCTACCACTGCGCTACATCCCCAGCCAAGAACTAAGAAATTTTGAAAACATCAGAATAATTTTTCTCAATGTAAAAACACTTTAAAAAAAGTAACAACTATTTTTTAATTCATGGAAGCTATTCTTGTTATAATACATATTTAGGAAACTATGGTTGTATGAAGTGGGAGAAGACTCAGAGATCAATGAAAGTATCTCTGAGAATCATGAAGAAGCCAATAAATGAAGTCCATTTGATGGAAAGAGACACAGAAATGGTGACAGGAGATGTGTTTATGGAGGCATGTTTCCAGTTGCACCATTCTATAGGCTGAGTTGGCTTTGAGTGAATCTCTATCCTCACTGTAACAAATGGCTCCTGGGTGATAATAATACTTCGAATACCTCAGCTCCTAGTTCTTTTTCAGAAAATTGCTTCATCCTCACTGTAACTTTATAGATAGGAATGGTTATCATTCAGTTCACAAATGGAAGAAACTGAGGCAGAGTGATTAAGAGGCTTGCTCAAGGTGAGAAGAGCCAGGAATGAACAGATCCAGAACCAAGCAGTCTCTAAAAAGTTCTTTTTCTCACAGGAGCTTGATGCCCAAGTGAGTATGGAGGGAACTGATATTATATACCAAAATTAAAGGTTTCTTGAAAACTGATTCTGAAAAATTATGAAAATCAATGTGAAATTTGCAGAAATGATAAAATATTTTAGAACATATCTTAAAATTGTTGCTCTTGTTTTTGGTTAGTTTTATCCTCTGTTAATCTTATTTTTTTCAGGCATATCCTCAGTTTCACATAGTTAACATATTGTTGTTGCTGTTGTTAGCTGCCCTCATCTTGGTATCTGACTCATAATGACCCTATGTACAACAGGCAAAACACTATTGTCAGTGCTTCTCTGCTATTCATAGGGTTTTCAATGGTGGATTGATTTTTTGGGAGTGGGTTGCCGGGTCCTTCTCCCAAGCCTATAGCACCTGGTGTTCCCAGGTGGTCTCCCATCCAAGTACTAACCATGCCAAACCCTGCTTAGCTTCCAAGATCTGATGGAATTGGAAGCTACAGTGCTATGGCTGCAGGCTAGAGTCAGCAAATTACCTCCATATTAGTATAAATATACTATGCTTCTTCATCTCCTGATTTGGGACTTAGTAAATTTTGTCATCATATGGTTTGGTATTTAGTAAATTTGGTTATTACTTAAATATGACAACTATTTTAAAACTGTATTGTATTATTTATTTTCTGCCAATAAATCCCTTTTCCTCTTCTAAGAAATTATAAAAGTTGAACACTTTTCCTTTTTTTTTCTTTCTTCCTTCCTTCCTTCCTTTCTTCCTGCCTTCCCTCCTTCCTTCTTTCCTTCCTTTTAAATCAGTTAGAATAACTATTAAAAGGAGGAAATATATATTTCTTACAGTATTAGATCTCATGGGACCAAGCATCTGAGACCTGGCTTAGTGCTCAAATGCTCTGCTGGAATCCTCAGATGACTAAAAAAATTGTAAAGGGAATAAGTAAAATTTACCTCAATTGTTTATTTAAGGGTATCTTGTAGAATTTTATATATGTACTAGTGGAGTCTCAATGGGAGAAGGGCCTGGCAATCCACTCCCAAGGCAATCCTGAAACAGCCATTGAAAACCCTATGAGGGTCGCTATGAGTTGGATACCGACTCGACAGCACCTAACAACAACAAGTGGAGTCTCATATGGGTGCATTTTCAAGATTGGGAGCAAGTATGATGGAATGTAGCATTCATAAGATGTGTTTGTTAACTTCCTCATTGTTTCGTGTGGGGTAAAGGCAGGTGAGTGCCCCCTCACATTTGGAGTTGTTCTCCCCAATGCCAAGCTTTTCTTTAGTCTTTAAGGGAAGAAATATTAACCAAGGTCAAAGAGGGTCCTCTTGAGTCTCCCCTTTGGGCTCACTAAATTTTCTTTCTCCTGAGATAAATGGTAGAAGTGTGTAAGAGTACCCACCAAACATAGGAAGTCCCCACAACAATTTTTTACCCACAGACTTCTTTCTCTTACTTACATCAAGTTTGGCCAACTTGTTTTTACACTGCAAAATTTCAGATGGTGAATGCATGCTATCTGGACCTTTTCTTAAAGGTTGTATTGTTGTGGGCAGAAAATATTTTTTTCTATGGTTTGTAGATGAGAGCCAAGAAGTTAGAGGGATTGCTACTTGTCTCTTTCTTTCTAGGTTCTTGAAAACTCTAGCCTAATATCTATATTTTGGGAAGACTTGGAAATCGAAGACAAGGAGATGTGCTGAGTCATAAGAGGGTGCCAGGAGTAATTTTCATTGACATCTCTGTGGTTCATTTACAAACCTATATATATGAGACAAATTTTTAAGATGATCATTACTTTAGTCCAGGTAAAATGATATCACAGGGTCTGACTTTAAGATTTGGTAAGGAGATGTTGCTTACAAAAATGCAAAGGTACTTTCTTAATACAAGTGGCCCATAAAATTGTAAGGGAGATCCAGAATTGTGCTGTCCAGAAGCAATATATGTAATTTTAATTCTCCAGTAGCCTCTTCTGGGAAGTAAATATCCATGATCTCTCATTTTTCTTATAAGGCAGTATCTTACTGCCCTTCTGTGCTAATCTATTTTTTCAAGGATGTTTGTGTACAAAACTACCTTGGAAGGCAGAAACAGTGTCTCACTCTAGAACAAAGGGCAAATTTTGCTGTCTAGTATAAAGAAGTATTATCTTTCCTCAGAGCTGAAGTCAGGTAGGTTTACTTGTAACCTATGGTAAAAGATTTTAATATTCTCATTCTGGGATCCTTCTGCAATTAAATGAAACTCCTTCAGGCACAGTGCCAATTGGGCTCCTCTGCATTGCTCCCAAGAGACTTAGAGGGACAATGGGAACTGATTGCTCCCAAACAGAAGCTCCTGGTGCTTGCTGTGCCATGAGCAATAAAGTCCTTCACTTCTCAGCCAGGAGTGTCATGTCTTCTGTCAGCATCTGTGAAAGTGAACTTATTTGCTTCAAAGTAGGGTAAAATGACAGACCTTCACAGCTCTTGGCCACATTGAAGAAAGTAAAAGAGGTGAAATTAATTAAAATAATACATTTTAGGTAATCTTATGTGTAGGGAATTATCTGGAAACCCCCAGGGTGGACCAGGAGGGTGCCCAGACCAAGGCCCACTCTGTCCTGGCCAAGGTCTATGCCCCAGATCCTGCCCTGTTCCTGCCCCTCCCACCTCTGGTCACCCTTAACACAGGAACCTTGACTGGGATCTATTTGACCCACTAAGAGCCAATGTGGTTACTCAAGTCCCAGTTCACCTTTCACCTACTTTTTCACCCTTCACCTAATTTACTCCTACTCCTCCCGTTGAGTGATCCAAGATGGCTCCTGACCATCTCAGCTCTGGTGTGGTCTCCTTCAACCTGATTAGCTGCCCAGAGCCACCTGATTAGTTAAGAAGGGATGCTTTGTGATTGGTCCAGTTTGCACCTAACTCACCAATCATAATTGCACTTTTACATACCCTCACATGGAAAACTGCCTCTCCAGGTATGAGTCACTCTTTGATTGGTTACGCCCTAGTCCACACCCCCACCCATAGAATATGTAAACTGGCCACTGACTACCCCAAGGGTCCTTTTGTCTCTTCCTTCCCGACCACTTTGACCCTGATCGTCATACCCCACACCTGACTTCAGGATCAGAGACAACTTCTGCTTCAGTTATCCAGACCTTCAATCAAGCTGCGGAGTGGCAAGACTCCAAGAGCCAAGAACAAAGACCTTGAGCAAGACAAGAAGAGCTCTCAATCTCCCCATCCTGGGGAGGAAGTAAGTGGAGAAGATGACCAGCGAGGCATGATCATCGGACTCCACCAATGCGGGCCACTCTCTAGTAGCATCTGTACTCCTGAGTTATAGGTGCCACTAAATAAAGGCTCCTGTTTGTTATTGAAGGCTCCTGAGGTCCTTCTTGGTGCCACCAACCAGCTCTTGTCCACTCCTGATGGTCCCTGAGTTAACTGGTGTTGAGGTGAAGCTCTGTGATCTTTTGCTGGGCCAGAGTGGACCCCAACCACAATATATCAAAAATATCATTTCAACATGCAATCAATATATTATTAATTATATATCTCACATGTTTTTAACTAAGAATTATCTTTAGGTTCTAATGAAACTGATGAAAT
>VMDO01010189.1:36501-73156 GCA_007922755.1 Pedetes capensis | reverse complement strand
AAGAGTCTATTTCATTAGCATTTTTTAATGTCTCATTTTCCATTCTTATAACTCACTAATTCTCAAATCATTTACTCTGTAAATCTTCTGCAAAGAATAACTGGATACTATTGCTGCTTATATTTTATTATTATTTTCAATGAGATAGTATCACTTACTAGTACCCCATAAAATAGTATCATAATTAAAATAAAACTATTATGCTTGTCCAAGTAAATGACACAAGATAAAGTTCATAAGATGAAGTAGTGACTTTCTTACAAATTTGTTTCACCAATTTCTTCCTACCTTAATCTGTCCTTCAATGGTCACAGAAAACTGTTGACCACATTGGGTAGAGATGCAAGTCTTAAAAATCTCATTGCAAGATATGTGAACTGAAATTCTTGTTCGCTTGCAATGAGTCTGATAGAACTTTCAGATGACACTTATATGGCAGGCTGCCCCATCTTTCAATGCTTAAGCTTAACATTAGGATTCCCAGGGAATCCATATTTGAGCAATGTCCCCTTGCAGATACTTGCTGTTAGCATACAATTTCTGCTTTTACTTCTTGCTGTCTACAGAAGAGTTATCAGGATAAGCTAAGGACTGACTTTTTACAAAACAGGACCTAACCATGTGTTTATTTATTCTCTGAATATCTTTGAGTACCTACTATATTGAAGGCACTGTGTTAGTTCCTCAGGCCAAGATGAACAAGATTGGTGTTTTTGAAGGGCTCCCTGACTTTGGGGGAGCTAGATAGGTGTCCACATATTGCAGTTGAATAAGATAAATGCTGTTTTTCAGATCCGTGCAAAAAGCCATGAGATAATTGAATAGGGAACGACCAACATGAGGAGTTAGACAGCTTGGAACATTCTTCCTGAAAAACTATTTGCTTCCTAGAGTCCCAATGGTGGTAACAATTTGGATGGTTTAAAAAAGAAGCAGAGAAGGATCTTATTTGTCTAGTACTCTGCTTCTTAACTTCCACATGCAGACTTCCACATATTAGACCACAGTCTAATGCCATTGTCATTGAAATGCATTAGGCTACAAGTAGCAAAAACCTGAACAAGCTGGGCACCATGGCGCATGCCTGTAATCCAGAGGCTGAGAGCAGGAGGATTGTGAGTTTGAGGCCTGAGGCAGCCTGCACAATTTATCAAGACCTTGATTCACAAATAAAAATGTGCTAGCTCTGCAGCCCAATGGTAGAGCACTTGCAAAGTATGTGTGAGGCCCCAGGTTCAACCCCCAAGTTGCATCCCCCCAAAAAAAATGAACAAAAATGGCTTAGCAATAAAGATATTTATTTATTAAATTAGTGAGAAGTCTAGGGCAAGCAGACCTGTTTTGTTCTGTAAATCAATATGTTGTTGAAGACATCCTTCTACTCTGCCATTTTTCTACATGTTCATGAAATTTTCCCATATGGTCATATGAAGGCTATAGTAGCTGAAAGCTCTGTGACCTTACTTATCAAAGAACATCCAGTAAAACCCAAACTTGGTATAATGCTATCCCTTTCTGAAAACCTTCCTTTTCATCCCATGTGGTGTACTTCAGCCCCTGTGCACCTGCTTGCCTCCTGGCTGGCTGCTGTGCTCAGCTGCAGGCGTGTGCTGCATAGACAGCACACAGCTGCAGCAGTGGTGGAAGACAGGGACAAATGGAGCCATGGAGCAGGAAGACTTGCCTGTCGGCCTGTTATGAGTAGAGTGTATGTGGGGATTTTCAGTTCTCAATTTGGGGCCTATTCTGTTCTTTGAGTTATTTTACAGGAAATGGTTTTGGGGATAAATCTCCACTTACTTTGGATATAAGTAATATAGAATAAACTCATCTTACTATAAATTGTTTTTGTTAAGGCCTGCCAATAGTGATTCCATTGGCAAGTTGACAGCATGTTCTTGTGTAGTCACACAGACACTCATACACACATACATGTATGCACTTCCTTTCTCATGTGGTAAGCATGTGCATGTGTGCACACACACAGTATGGGAAAATACACAGTGTTCAATGTTGCCTTTTTTCAGAATATAAGTGATGGATGCCCCTCCTTTTCCTCTTTCTATCACAAGCCTTGTTTTGTGTTTTTGAGTTTGATAAAATTTCTTGTATTAAGCATGTATTAGTAGTAGAAATTTGATGAAAATAGTCTACATAAAAGGAAAACCATTGAAGAACATTTATGCCCTTTGTTTTGTGCTTTTATCATCTTGTTCTTTTTTTGCCTGCCATAGGAGAGTTGGATCTTGTCTACAGTAATGGACACGGGCTTATAAGATACAATTCGTACCTTTTGTATTGTAGGGCGACTTAATGTGTACTTGAAATCCTTGACCAAGTGTGGTGGGTTTGTTTGAGTGATGAGACATGTGCATAGAAAATCAGGCTGGGAATATCCTAGGCATGACTGACTTTGGAGGACAACACTTTATTCTGTACTGTTTCTCCCTTGAGTAGAGACAGACCCTAAGATGATTAAATGTAGTGGAAAATAGGTTTTAAGAATGAGGAATTAATTTCTGTAGATTGTAGCTTCCAGCTGAGGTCTAGTGTGGAGTAAAATTATTTGGTACTTTCCTTATCTATCTGGCAGATAGACTTGCTTGAAAAGCGTATGCAGTTGGTGTCTCGACTATTAGTTTCAGAGTATAGACCTTTTATTTAATTAAATTAGAGACTGACTGCTGTATTCAGTATTGAGTGCTGTAAAGTATTCCTCCAGTCAAGGGTCTAAGTCAGATACATAGTGTGCACTGAAATTTTAGTTGCTGTTGAATATATCAACAGTATTGAATACCTTCTGATAAAATGTACCTAGACTGTGAAAATGGGTGTTTCTTGGCCCACTTTTTGTCATATTGATTTGCCCCCGCAAAGTGGAACCCTTAAGAGAATATTGAAGTGACTGCATACATACAATGCAGTAATACTATGTGATCAATTAAAAAAAGAGTATCTCTATATATGCACCTATAAGGATGTATCTTCATGGTAGTTACATGGATTATAACAGGTTCATTACCATGTGTATATTTTCATTTATATGAAAAAATTTTCCTTCTAAAACTTTTTTTTTTCTTTTCAGATGTTAACATATCTGAAATCAGCATGTACTTGGCAGTCTATAGGCTCTATCCCATCATTATGAACTAGGGAAGTTGTTGTGCATGCCAGAGTGGGCACTCACTGGGTTGTTCTTCCATCTGGTATGGTTAGACAGCAATAACTCTTAGGTATTTCCATCAGCAAACTATTTCAGGACTGCTTGAGTCTAGTTTGTGTCTGAAAACTTTCTTCAATAATATCTTTGGTAATATCAAGAAGGGGCTGAGATTTAGCTCAGTTGGTAGAGTGATGCTCTGTGTACTCTGAGGCCCTGGGTTCATTCCTCAGCACTACAAAAATGGGAGAAGGACCTGGTAGCCAATTCCTGAAACAATCCCCCCAAAAATCAACCATTGAAAACTCTATGAATAGCAGAGATACACTGACATAGCCCCAGGTATGACACAGTGTCAGGGAGTGTTTTGTTATGTTGTATATAGGGTTACGATGAGTCAGACCTGACTCAACGGGACCTAACAACAGCAACAACAGCAATATCAAGAAAGCATTGACATTAAACTTAGAGATAAGTGTCAGTGACTTCAGAGAAAACCTCAGAGATGGTAGCTAACTTAATGGTACAGAGCAAAATATTGTACAGGAAAACATGGATATCCAAGATTTAAAAAGTATTCAGAGGAGTCAGAAGAAATTTTGATACTTTAATCAATTTAACTCATTTTCTAAGTATTCACAAAAATGGTAAGTGGTAAAAAAATCTATAATAAGCAAATCTAAAAGAGTTCCTTCAGTAAGTACAAATAAAAAATCTTAGTATAGGAAAGTGTTGTATTATAGTTGAATTACAAATATTCTTCCTTTCCATTTTTTCTTCCTTTTTTCCCTAATTCCTTCCATCTGTCCATCCAGGTTTTTAAAAATACAGAAATACAGGAAACTGCTGCCTGTATGGCTGATGTATGGAGAGGGATGCTTACTTTTTCCATATAATCTCTCATTTACTTTGTTTTTATTTTTATGAAAGCCATACAAACTCAAAGTTTAAAGAGTGAATGATTATCTCTTGATATTACCACTTTTAAGACTTACTGCTTGGTTCTTTGGGTGGTTATCACCAGACTCAAAAGTGACCTGCTGGTATTACTGTTTCATGATTTTCAGTATTAAACATTGTCTGTTGACTACCTGTCTTAGAGGAGGAACCTTCACTTATTTATGCTTTGCTGTTCCACACATACATGCTCACCCTTTCTGTATCCCACACTCCATGTATAGCTAATTAACATGTTTGATAGATCAGTCTTCCCTCTTTACATTATTATAACTATGCAAATAATATTCATAATGAACCAAGGAATACAATGAGTATTTTTCTTGTTTGCCCTGACTTGTTAATTGAGCCTTATTATTGGTTTTGATTGCTGGATTATCTATGTATGTATCAGTCATTCAGCACCAAACTCTTTGACTAGTGAGAAGTAATTGCGTCTTTCTTCCGCAATGACTGTGTGCATTTGTGTTATTTTAGTTTGAATTTCAGCTAATGATTTAACATTTGCATTCACAATCTTTTTTTATTTTTATTTTTGGTGGTGGTACTGGGGGTTGAACCCAGGGCCTCGCATTTGCATGCTCTGCAAGTGCTGGACCACTGAGCTGCACCTTCAGCCCATTTTTTTACTTTTTGAGACAGGGTCTCGCTAAGTTATGCAGACTGCCTCTGGTCTCGAACTTGCGATCCTCATGCCTCTGCCTCCCAAGCCACTGGGATTACAGGTGTGTGCCACTGTGCCTGGCTCTGCATTCACAATCTTAAGCTCTCTTGGGGCTTATTTTGTATTTAAGTTTTACAAATAATAAGACTCAACAAAACTGTACATTTTAGGAATATCTATGCTTCTCTGGCCTCCTGTCTATAGATATGTTGATTGCAATGGAGTAACTAGAATATGGTCCATGGAAGTACCTTAAAATGGCTTTTAATAATTAAATGTGTGTGTGTGTGTGTGTGTGTGTGTGTGTGTGTGTTGTTGTTGTTGTTGTTAGGTGCCATCAAGTCGGTATCCGACTCATAGTGACCCTCTGTACAACAGGGGAAACACTATTGTCAGTGCTTCTCTGCTGTTCATAGGGTTTTCAATGGCAGAATGATTTTTGGGAGGGGCTTGCCAGGTCCTTCTCCCAAGCCTACAGCACCTGGTGTTCCCAGGCGGTCTCCCATCCAGGTCCGACCCTGCTTAGCTTCCGAGATCTGATGGGATCAGATGCCACAGGGCTATGGCTGCAGGCATATATATATATATATATATATATATATATATATATATATTTATATATATATAAAATACTCCCCTCTGTAGAGGGGAGTATCTCTCAAGGTATATAAAAAAAAAAAAATATATATATATATATATATATATATATATATTTATATATATATAAAATACTCCCCTCTGTAGAGGGGAGTATCTCTCAAGGTATGTAAAAAAAAATATATATATATATATATTATATATTATATATATATAATATATATATTTATATATATATTTATTTTTATATATATTTATTATATATATATTATATATATTTTATATTATATAATATATATATTTTATATATATATTATATATATTTATATATATTTATATATTATATATATAATATATTATATATATTTATTACATATATTTATTATATATCTATATATATATATAAAATATATATATATATATATATATATATATATATTTTTTTTTTTTACATACCTTGAGAGATACTCCCCTCTACAGAGTTAGGTATCCTGGTCATGGGGGTTTCTCACTGGAGGTCAGCAGAAAGTTCTAGTACTCTCTGAACTGGCTTTGCCACATGCTATATCAGCTCCTGTTTTCCTGAGTGGAGGGCAGCACCTTAGGCTGCACTGCAAGTTATTACTGCTGCCCAGTGTTCAACTTGTTCTTCTCTTCACAACATTCACTTCTCACTTTTTCTAATTATTGGGAGAAAGTGAATTGGATTTGTGCTTGGATTTAGAAGCTGTCAGAGGTACTTTAAATTGTGTTCAGCTTACTGTAGACAGCTGCATCAGGGAGGTAGCACTTTTAATAGTTATCTCAAACACGAGAAGTTGTTTGAGCTTTGTGGAACAAACAATTTAATCCAAGGCAGGAAATGAGAAAAACTCAAGAGATCACCATGAGTTTAGCTACAGCTGAAGTGACTTATAGTGAGTGTGATTTATAAACCACTGCTGTCTCCTACAATGGTCATATTTCTCTAGTTGTTTCACTAGCTTTAACATCTTCCAGACATAGAAGTTTTTATTTCAAATAGGTAAAAGGCTCTGTACTAAAATTCTTTAACAAAAAGAGGCTCCTTATCTCTTTTTACGTTAAGTTTGGAGAGACACAGTTGAGAGGATTTGTAATTTATGATAAAACTTAGAATGCAGTCAAACACAGTGTTGCTGGAGATCTTCACCTCCATGTGATTATTCCTCATAGCTACCTGGGTCTTGGTATTCTGTGTGTTTTAATTCTCAGCACAGAGAAAGAATTTACTACACAGTACTTGAATGAAGAATGTGTTTTTAGTTTCAAGTAATTTGATTATTCCTTTCTTGAGTTTCATTTTCTGATTTTATATTTTCCTTTCTTAAAGAGTAAGCATGCATTTTTCTGTTTTCACATTCTCACCAGATGCACTAAGAGAAATAAACAGGAAGGTAATTCTCTGAGAAGATAATAGAAGCCTAACATGGTGGTACTAAGATGGCAGAATAATGAAGGAAAAACCCAGTATTTTTGGAAAAGTAAAGAAGCAGGAAAGCAAGAGAAAACTTGTGACAAAACTTATAATAATGAGTTGCAATCAGAAGTCCCAAACTTTGGAAATAGATTTCTGTATTATTCATATTCTGATGGGAAAACAGAAATTATTCTAGGTATTTCAAACAGTGGGAATTTATTATAGGAGTTAGTTACACAGGAGTTGAAGGGCTGGGGCAACAAAAGAAAGGAAGAGGAAGATTATGCAGAAGGAACAGCCACAGGAAACTGTGGCCTCTCTGGGCATAAGAAGCACAAAGGGAAGCAGCTTTGCCCAGAGTGATGGCCAGTGTGTCTCCGAGGCTTTGCTGCTGGAGGCTCTTTCCTTTCGCTCTTGCCTTTGGGTCGCCCTCCAGTGCTCCCACTGACAGGACTGAATTGCAAGCCAGTTGGCCAGGGACCTTGAGAAATGAAGTTTGTAGGGTCCTGGTTCTATAAAATAGAGCATAGCGCAAGAAGACAGGAATGAAGTGAGCAACTGACAAGCCAGTGGTAGATGCCACTTCCTTTTAGAGAAAAGACCCGAGGTCACTTTGTGCTCTTTGTGAACCCAGCTTTATCTGAAAGCACTGTAATTTTGGGAGAACAGCATTGTAATACTAAGCCTGGTATTTGAGATCCCAAAGGAAGGTATATTAGGGGACGTTGGTGTATCTGGAAGAAATTAGTCTCCACCAGAAAGAAGGTTGCTGCTTTAAATTCTTTGCTTTAATGATGAATTTATATAAAGCATTGATCCATTTTGGTGAGAGGATTTTTGTTTGTTTCTTTTGTTTTTAAAGAGTAAAATCTTCCCTGTACCTGATGTTGTATCCTTTATAGGAATTTGAAACTGGTATATTTCAAGTCATTGAAAAATATGAAAATAAAAAAAAGTTAGCTGATTACCTGGAGTGTTGGTCCAGCATGTGGAGGATCCCAGGGGTGGTGTCTTTAAGCAACAGCTCCTCCATGTCATCATGTGTCCTGATGCAGGTTTAGAGTTAAGAAGTGAAGAATGACAAAAGAATTTCTGTTGGTGCAGACTTGCTTCATTAAAGTGAGTATGTCATGTACAACAATCATGATTACTCCAATTCTGTGTCCCTGAGGTCTGTTTAAGAAGGGAAAAATGGGCTAGGCAAAGTGGCGCATGCCTATAATCCCAGCAACTCAGGAGACTGATGCAGGATTGTGAATTCCAGGCCAGAGGCAGCCTGTACATCTTATTGAGGCCCTAATGCAAAACAGAAAATAAATAATGGGCTGAGCATGCCACACAATGTTAGAGTTCTTTTGAGGCCCTGGGTTCAACTCACAAGTACCGCAAAAAAAAAAAAAAAAAAAAAAAAGGGAGTGTGGGACAACGGAAGAAGATGCTCAAAGGTGGAGCACCTAGCTTATTCTAAGAGGTTCAAACCAACTTTGGTGGCAATATCAATGGAGAAAATGAGGATAGGAAAAGGGTTGGATTTGCAGGGGAAGATGACTAGTTTGGTCATGGTAATTGTGCTTATCTGTGGAATACCTAAATGGACATTTCTAGAAGGGTTTTAGATGTCTGGTTGAAGTTCCAGGTGATGATCTGGGTGGACTATAAATTTAGGACTTAGTTAAAATATAAGCAGAGTTGGAACAACTGTCAGAACACTTTGTAATAAAGCATTGAAAGGGAATGGCTTTGGAAGAATGTACCACAGGGAAGTAATGATCCCTCCTGCCCCTTTCCCAGCCATGTTGGATATAGTTGCCCATAGGTGGTATTAGTAGCAGAGAAATTGACTGGAACAAACTTATGGGAGGAAAGATTTATTGGAGACTCATGGTTAGAGGGTTTCAGTTCATAATGGCAGCAGATGTGGCAGTAGGACAGGAATGGCAGGGCTTGTGGTGCAGAACCTCACATCTTGGCAATCAGGAAGCAGAAAGCAACCAGAGCCATGGGTCCAGGCAAAAACAACTTTAAAGGCCCACCACTAGTGACTCACTTCCACTTCCGCTAAGATATATTCTGCTTCCCAAAGTTTATGTAGCTGCCACCATCATTGCCACTAGCTGGGGACCAAATGTTCAAATAAAATACATCACCTTTGGGGGACACTTAGATCTGAATCATAACAGACATCTTACATCTGAATCTGTGCTTTTGCTTTAAGGCATCACAGTGTGCACTAGGTCTCTCTTTAGTTCAAGGCATGAATTCTAATTGTAAGTAACTATGCTTGGAGAGGATGACTGACTACTTAAACTTGGACATGGAACCATTAGACATATCCAGTAGGGTTTGCTCTGACCTACTTCTAGCTGTGCCCCTTCACCCAAGGCAAGAGGTCCACAGGCCAAGGCCCCATGGTCACTGTGGGCAAAGAGCCCATGCTTCCTTCTCAGAGGTGAACACTTCCTCCAAGCACTGGTCTCCCAGAATTCCTTGCCCCAAAGGCATGGAGTGTGCTTCCAGAATCTGCAATGGCCTCTGCCCTGGCGTATTCTCCCAAGGGTAGAAGGGGCTACTGGGGTAAACCCTTGAGTTTGATGCTTGGCAAGGAGGGACAGCAAAATTGTGGACTGTTAAAGGGAAGTTTTGTACCAGATACTTGGTAAAAACAGAAAGACATTTGATTTGTACTACTACATACGGGAGAGAGGCTTTAGTATAAAACTTAGCTCAACATTGAATACAACAAAGATAGCTGGGGATTTATAGTCAACCAGTGTGTAGGGGGAGTAGACAGAAAATTACTGAGTTGCCAGGCACTGTGGCACATATCTGTAATCTCAGTGACTGAGGAGGCAGAGGCAGGAGGATCACCAGTTCAAGGCC
The DNA here is from genome assembly GCA_007922755.1 of Pedetes capensis. Lineage (NCBI taxonomy): Eukaryota > Metazoa > Chordata > Mammalia > Rodentia > Pedetidae > Pedetes > Pedetes capensis. The sequence goes on along the minus strand of VMDO01010189.1, from coordinate 63,460 downwards.
AGGGGCAATCTGCATAACTTAGAAAGAGAGTGTCTCAAAATAAAAAATAAAAGTGGGGCTAGAGGTGCAGCTCAGTGGTAGAGTGCTTGCAAAGTATGCACAAGGCCCTAGAGGTGTCTCCTCTCCCACACAAACAAACAAAATAAAATTACAGAGAGGATAGCAAGGGTAGGGGATCCCTGCTAAAAGCAGGCCAAGGATTTTGATATCAGGTGTAGGCGAGGAAGAACTTGATCACATATTCAAGGTGAGAGACTTTCTTTCAAGTGATGGGGCAGGATTTTTTGTTACAATTGAATTCATCAGGCAAGGTTGAAGCCTTGTTGTGAGGGGTCCTCAGAGAAGTCTGACTAGTTTTTTCAAGGAGGGAATCTTGTTGGGACAGAACTTGGGATTGTACATCAGGATGGCCATACGTCCATACATAGGTCGGTCCCTTACAGTATGGGACAGGACCAGGGTGGAAGGAGAAGGGGATCAGACACCCCTACAGTCTGCCTGAAAACTCCAAGGGTCTGAGAGTTGTAAGTGAGAACCCCACCGTCCAGGTGCTGGTTCCTTCGGGAACTTGCATGGCTGGTGCCAGCAGGGCTGGAGGCAGAGGCTGTCTGAAGACTCAGAGGCAGAGCACTCAGGTCCTTCCAGAGACCTCTGTGGAGTGGAGGGAAGAGAGGATGAGCGCTTCACCTGTGGTGGTGCTGAGTACATGGAAGGGAAGGTTTAGGACTAGGTGAGGGTGAGTCAGTCAGCAAGGGGAGCCTTCTCCCTTCTCTTCTCTTCACCCTATGCTAGCCAAGCTCCAAAGAGAATCCTCATTTTTGGTAAGAATGTTAATTTTTAATATGTGTTATCCACAATTATTTGCTATGAACTACTGCTTTTACACACACATACACACACAATCATGAAGGTATATGTGCAAAAGGAGCTGGATAAAACATTCAACAGGTTGTTAGACTGATTTATAGCTCTTAAATATTTAGGCAAGGGGTTGGGGTTTAGCTTAGTTGGTAGAGCGCTGCTCTATGCTCTGTGAGGACGCAGGTTCAATCCTCAGCACTGCAAAAATGAAAGAAGGACATGGTAGTCCACTCCTGAAGCAATCCTGAAACAATTAGCCATTGAAAACCCTATGAGGGTCACTATGAGTCAGACTTGACAGGACAGCACCTAACAATAAGAAGAAATATTTAGGCATATGGTACACAGGACTCTATTTATATTCTTGCCTCAGGCTGTGCACATGTTAGGAAGGGGACTGCAAAGTTACTGACTGGCCTACAGCACAGGCTCAATAAAGGGAATTGAGAAATTTCCATGCCCAGAAGTAGAATAGACAAGCCTAATGAATATGTGTGGGCTGGGGTTTAGCTCAATTGGTAGAGTGCTGTTCTGCTCTTGCTGAGGACCCAGGTTTAATCCTCAGCACTGCAAAAATGGGAGAGGGACGTGGTGTGGCAATCTACTCCTGAAAGAATCAGCCATTGAAAACCCTATGCGGATCACTATGAGGTAGACCTGACTCAACAGCACCTAGCAACAACAGTGAACATGTGTAGTCAAGAGAAGCCTGCATGATAATGGAGTTGATTAAGGGACAGGCAAAAGGACTTTTGAAGGGAAATAATGGGTGAAGAGGGAAAAGTAAGTGCCCAGAAGTAAGTTTGAAAGCTATCTGTGTCATGTGGCTTGTCACAGTTCCACTAAATTAGCTAGAGCCAGGGTATCTGCAGAGGTGAGTGTGATTAATTCCTTTGTTCAAAATTTAGCCTCAGGCAATAGGATCCTTTTATTGTTGTTGTTGTTGTTGTTGTTAGATGTTGTCAAGTCAGGACTGACTCATAGTGACCCTGTGTACAACAGACAAAACACTACCAGACACTGTGTCATACCTGGCACTTATTATCAGTGCTTCTCTGCTATTCATAAGGTTTTCAATGGCTGATTGTTTTCTGGGGGGAGTGGACTGCCAAGTCTTTCTCCTAAGCCTACAGCACCTGGTATTCCCAGGCAGTCTCCGATCCAATTAATAACTAGGCCCGATTCTGCTTCGCTTCTGAGATCTGACAGGATCAGAAGCTATGGTGGTATGGCGTTCAGATTTTAAGTTAACTCTCACAACCTTGGAGAAAATAAATGACCTGATGGAGCTGTGTGGGTAAGTTATGAAAATGCTTTAAAAGTAGCAGTGAACTCTGCATTTGCTAAATGATAATATGCAAGACAGACCTTTGGTGTATGTTGCTTTTTCTTGAAAGTTTTCATTCTCTTCGTAGGGTATTGGTGGGACCACATCTTCTAGAATGTATTGTTTATTTTGTTTTGTTTTGCTTGTTTGTTTTTGCCACACTGAGGGTTTGAACCCCGCATGCTAGGCAAGTGCTCCCCGACTGAGCTGCACTACCAGCTCTCAACCTAGTTGCACAGGCCTCCCCGGGACTTGAACTCGCAATCCTCATGCATCGGCCTCCCAAATTCCAGTATTACAGATGGGTGCCACCATGCCCAGCGAGAACATGCAGTTTTGTGATAGGAGTTCTTTTTTAAAACAGGAATTCTCTTGGAGGGCACTTTGGGGGAGCATGTCTCTCTTCCAGATTAAGGCATGCCATCTCCCCTCGCAGCCTGGAATTCTCATGTCCTTGGCATGCTAAAGCTGGCAGGTGTTTTTGTGGGAGTAATTGAGGGTGCCAGGAGTTATTCATTTATTCAATAGAATCAGCATTGTAGCAAGGTCAGTGGTCCCTTTGGTCTTTTACCATTGGCCAGTCTGAACTCCTTTTCCCCATGTGAGGTTTTTAGCTTTGGGTAAGTGATCAGACCTTTGTGAGTAAAGTGGAGTGAATAATCGGTGTTGCCTGTTTTCTGCAGTTTGTATGGGAGTAATGAAAGAAATGTATGTGCCCTGGAGAGGAGAGGGGCACATAAACAGATCCCATAAAGTATGTCACTCCTCTGCTTATTGCCATTTCAAATTCAGCCTTTCTAGTCAGCAACCTGGCATCATTTGCCAGCATTAATTTTATTCCCATTCCAGTTCCCTTTACAGTGCACATCGATGTTTACGTTCTATTTGCCAGCTGTTGTTTAGAGGAACAAATAAATGTGTCAGTATTCAGTAAACACAATAACCCAGAGAAATGGAAGTTTGAATCCAAAGTTGTTAAATGTAAGCCAGCAAAGATGACTATGTAAACTACCGAACTGGCACACACAGCAGCGTTTTTATGGATTTACCTACAGGCTAATTGATTTCCACTTCTTTAAAAAACTCAGTTCCAACTCTTGTGTCATAGGCATTGGCCTGGAGTTGGGGAGAGTTAAGCAACTCTCTTGTTTCCTTGGCCACATCCAATACCTTTTGGAAATTGTCCAACCTTGGCACCCGTGTTGTAGGCCATGGTGGCCTCTGTGTGGCAGTCTAGGTCTTCATGGTTCTAACTTCAGGGTTCCTGTTTTCCACCTGAAGCTCTGTGCCTGGGAGAGAAGCTCATAGGTCAGAATGATGTATTTTTCAATGTTCCCCAGAAAAGTTTAGTTTGAAAGAATCAACAAAAGACTTAATGTGATAGTGTATATGCATGATTCTAGCTCAGGTTGTATTTTATGTGTGTATCTCAGGGCAGTTACAAGGAAATACTTTTAAAAACAGCAAATATGAGGAATGTGTCTGAAAAGTTAGATTCCTTTAACTTTCCTCTCTATTAAAGAGGCGTCCCTCACAATTGAGGAGCACCCTTAATGTCTGTAAACTTAACAGAATTCAGATAAATGTATGAGTTCTTCATATTTTTTTTTCTAAGCTGTGTTGCTACTTTTTTTTTTTTTTAAGTGGTGGTGGGGACTAAACTCAAGGCCTTGTGAGTGCTGTGGTACTGAGCTTGTCCCCACCTCTTGTTTTTTTGAAGGAAGGTCTTGCTTTGCTATGTAGCTCCGGATGGCCTTGAACTCACTGAATAGCCCAGTCTGGCCTTAAACTTGCAATCCTCCTACCTCTTCCTCTTGAGTGCACCATCATACCTAACTCTGTGTGTATTGCTTCTTAATACATGAATATAAGTATTTCCTGCTTAGATTCTGTAGTTTTTCCCTTTCTCTATTGTGGATTACATATGTGAGGGGCCTATCTTCTTCTTTCCTTTCTTCCACCATTGAGATTCTAATGGCAGCTTGGCTGGAGGCACAGTGAAACTGCAATGAGTGGCAGGCTCATTGTAACTGGTGCAGGTTTCAAGCCCCATTCCTATCACCAACACCACCTGAGTGGGCTTACGTAGTGGCTGCTGAAGAGCCTTGACACAACCAGTTTTAGTTCCTTCTGCCCTTTACTGATGAGTAGAGATGGAACCAGCCCTCTCCATGCTCTGAGGACTGGTACGCGCTTGGTGCTTTTCTGCTCCCGTGCTCTGCATTTTGGATCTTTGCTATGGTGCCCCCATGGTTTGCCAGATAAGAATCACCCATGTTCCATCTAGTAGTTAGCAGCAGACAACCACTGATGTTGGGAGTCAATCACACAAAACCCCTGTGCCTAATCCCCACCATTAATTCTGGACCTCCTTTGTTTTAATCATATCTCCTTCAGTCTCTGATCGTACAACTCTGATCCCTGCTTCTGATTGCTGTGGACTGGACTTTAGTACTTTCTATCACAGGTTAAATGGCCTTGATTTCTTGTTATGCCATAGGTGGAAACTTTGTGTTCTAACTTAATTTTAGGTGTTCCAGTTACCATCAATGGCAGCTGACCAGCTTAGACTCTTTCTGAGCAGCATTATAGTAAAATAAATTGTCCTGATCCTTCTGTTTCTCTGTGTTAATGATTATTAACCTTTGCCACCTATCCAACTCTGTATGCCATTACATTTCAGGTAGGTAGATAAGTATTCTTTTTGATGCTCAAGGTCAAATATAACAAATGCCAAATAAACACATATATGCCCATTTTTACATGTTAGCCACTCATTGCTGATGATTAAAAGACAGGAGTGCTTTTTTCCCAGGAATTTCTATGAGCTCAGAATGCATCCTCTGACATAATCTTATCTGATCTTTAATTGTTTAAAAGCCTTTCTTGATTAATTGATTTCTCATTGATGTACCATTGGCACCCAAGAGTTTATATTTATTTGAGAGAGTGTGTACTAGCTTTAAATGATTAATTTTTATGAGCCCTACCAGAGAATATGTTTATTCTGCTGTATTTATTTGTTGCATCTTAATCCCCCAGTGGGTGCTGGAGGATGTATTTTTATTTATTTGCTATTTACTATTTCCTTACATTTGTTTTTAAAATTTCACATCAGGGTCCAGAGCATCATCAGTGTCAGGAGCATTCCAAAATTCCACATGTGGTAATGTCTTAATTCTTTTTCCTCAGTCATGGAAATAAGTTCTTCCTAGGATCTCCACTCATGCAGTCAGGAAGCAGTTGCTTATCACATCCATCACTGTTGTCTGCACGTTCTCATGTTTCAAAGGTTTTCCAATTAATCCCTTGGAAGCTAGAATCACTCCTAATTATAATCTTGTTATGCCTCTTTATTTCTTGATGTGCTTGTTAATTCATGTCCGTCCCACAGCGGTCTGTAACACAGCACTATTATCAGCTTTTTTGTCTTTAAAAGCCTCTTGTCTACCATTCTGACTGAGATTGATTAACTGTACTTTGTTGAAATCGATCATTTTGGATTAAAAAAATCTATCCTGTACATTTCTTTTGGCTACTCTTACATGATTTCACTTCCTCTCCCCAGTTAATCAATGTGCCAACCTAATAGGCTGCTTTTTCCTTTTTGATTCCCTTTCTGTTGCTGTTTCCTTTTTTAAGAGCTGACTGTCTCTGCTTGTCTTGCCGTCCATCTGTATTCAACCCCTTTGGGATGAAAAGCCAACTGTTGGAGGCAGTAGACTAAATTCTCCTTTCTAATCTGGCAAAACACTAGTCCCACTTCCTTTTTTATAGAATGGGAAAGACAGCTCTCCTATGTGGTGATCCTCTCTCCTGGAGCAGTTTTTGGGGTGCAGGCTACAGGACTGCCACGCACTTTGCAGCGGCACTATAATGTGGTTCTTGTTTATAGCCTCATGCTCCTCTGTATCCTGATCTTAAACTTAGATACCAAAGTTCTTCTGGGCATACTAATTAATATTATTTTATTGTCTTTTCCTAGGTACTGACTTTAACATAGATAGCTTGCCTCTGCCTCGGAAAGCCCACCATGACTGGGCCCTTTTTCATGAAGAGTCCCCGAAAAACAATTATAAGCTCTTTCACAAGCCAGTCATTGCCTTGTTCAACTACACAGCCACGTTCAGCAGGCATTCCCACCTGCCACTTACCACCCAGTACTTGGAGGGCATAGAAGTCCTGAAGTCACTCAGATACCTAGTTCCTTTGCAGTCTAAAAACAATCTAAGAAAAAGACTTGCACCGCTAGTATATGTACAGTCAGACTGTGACCCGCCATCAGATAGGGACAGCTATGTTCGTGAGTTGATGACTTACATTGAGGTTGATTCCTATGGTGAGTGTTTACGAAACAAAGAACTCCCTCAGCAGCTAAAAAATCCAACCTCTATGGATGCTGATGGCTTCTATAGGATCATTTCCCAGTATAAATTTATCCTCGCTTTTGAGAATGCCATTTGTGATGACTACATCACTGAGAAGTTCTGGAGGCCTTTGAAATTAGGGGTAGTCCCAGTGTATTATGGCTCCCCCAGCATTGTAGACTGGCTTCCCAGCAACAGAAGTGCTATTCTCGTGTCAGAATTTGCTCACCCTAGAGAACTGGCAAGTTACATCAAACAGCTGGATTATGATGACAAGTTGTATGAGGCCTACGTAGAATGGAAGCTGAAGGGTGAGATCTCCAACCAACGACTTCTGACAGCTCTCAGGGAACGAACATGGGGAGTCCAAGACATCAACCAGGACAACTACATTGACGCATTTGAGTGTATGGTGTGCAGCAAGGTGTGGGATAACATTCGGCTGCAGGAAAAGGTAAGCTAATCAAGAGCTGGTACAGAGGTGTGGGCTTGCCATCTGGAATGTCTCTGCCACACCCTATGGTGTGGCCCTTCCTTCTGTGACTGCTGCCCATCTCTGCTTTTCATTCATAGCAGAGAGATAGAGTCAGAAAGAAGGTTCACCACTTCATTACTGTGTTTGGAGACTGGCATGAAGTTTACAAGTCATGTCCTTCCTTCTGAAGCCTTCAATTCTCTTCTCTTGTTTCTTCTGGAGGACACCCATGCTAAGGTGCTGGGAAGTGACACAAGGTGGCTGCAGAAGGTAGGAAGTTCTCTGTGTCAGCCACATGGTCAATTCTCTAACCTTTCCATGAATACTGTGGAAAAGGAGTATGGTGATTTCTGCCAGACTCATTCATGCCCACAGCCTGCCATCTTGAAGCTCATTTTCATTTCATATATATAATTAACCACCCCTGCCTTCTCCCTCACCCTTTTTGTTTGTTTTTTGAGACATGGTCTCACTATTAGCCCAGGCTAGCCTTGAACTTGCTCCAGCCTATCAAGTGCTGGGATTATAGGCCTGATCCACCACTCTTGGCTTGGCCCTCCATTTTTGCTCTCGCTCTTTCTGGCATATGCATGGACTTACCAACACAGGTTGAATATCCCCTATCTGAAATGGTTAGGACCAGAAGTATTTCAGATTTTGAAATTCTTCAAATTTTGAAATATTTACATAGACTTTACCAGTTGAACTTCCCTAATTCAAAAATCTAAAATCTGAAGTGTTCTAAAATCTGCAACTTTTTGAATATCATTAGTGCTCAAAAAGTATTGGACTTTGGAGCATTTCAGATTTCAGAAATTTTGATTCTGTATTTTAGGGTTGTTGTTGTTGTTGTTGTTGTTAGGTGCTGTCGAGTGGTGTCCGACTCATAGCGACCCTCATAGGGTTTTCAATGGCAGATTGTATCGGGATTGCCTTGGGAGTGGGTTGCCACATCCTTCTCCCATTTTTGCAGTGCTGGGAATCAAACTCAGGACCTCAGAGACTGCAGAGTGGCGCTCTACCAACTGAGCTAAATCCCAGCCCCATTTTAGGGTTAGGAATGCTCAACTTGTATGTAGACAGACTTCAAATAATGATGGGGATAATCCTTAGAAGACTTCTTTATCTTAAATTATAAAATTCATGGTTATATCTTCAAATTTCTAGATTGCTTTTCATAGTTTTTTTAGTTCATTTATAAGGTGAATTATTTCACTTTATGTATAACTAAATTTGTTAAATGACATTTGTTTAAAGAAATAGATTTGTCTTAACTTTTAATGAAATTTTTAAAAAATGAGGTGACTCCCACATACCATTGTCTATCATCCATCATCCCCTTGCCTGACTCCCATATCTATATAACATTTTATCTAAATTCTCTGAAGGTAAACAATTTTATTAAATATTTAAATGTTTATTTTGGCCATCCTTAATTTCGGGTCAAACATAACCCTAAATATTATGTGAAATTATTTTTATGTATCATGTGGTTCATATATACTTATATATAATAATATAATTATGTTTTGGCATTTAAAATATTTCAAATAATATTTTCCTAACTTTAATAATACTGAAACATTAGATTATTTGGCTTCGTATACTAAATTTTATCTCATAAGACCATTTATTTTGTGCTGAGTGTCTCAGTCAGCAACAGGAACATTAAATATTACATCATTTTCAGAGAATGCATCCTGCTTTTCAATAACTTCCTTTGTGATGCAATTTATAGAGCCACATCACAGGAAAAAATAAGGTATACTTCCCCCTCACACACACAAAAATACATGAGAGAGTAGATACCACATTAATTGCCCATGCTATACTAATGTTTATTTTCAAAGTATATCGAGGCAGAAAACAACTTCTGCAGGTGATGATTTTGCTGGGCTCTCTTTCAAGATCCTTGTAGATTATATTCACAGAAAACCAAAAGAACTGTGCAAACCTTAACTCGTCTTGTGCTCCACAGAATCCCTGAAAGAATGTTTATTTGAAACTGGAAAAGGGAATCTAATGATATTGGTAAATGGCTTTCAAAAACAGGAGAGTATATACTTTTCTGCCATCCCAACAAGACCAGCTGGTTTCAGAGTGCTGGAAGGTAGCCTAACTGAATGCCCTCTTTGGACTCATTGAGGAAAGACAGATAATGGAGGCTATATTCCATTGTGCTCTTATTCCTCCCAGAGAGATGGTCAGTGAAGATGACTAGAAGGCTTTGCTTACATTTCAATGAACTAGTTACTAAAACCCACTGGTCTCGTTATTGAAAAGTAGAACAAAGCATGCCATTAAGGTAAATTAAAGTGTGGTAGACCAGTTTTCATTTGGATTTGCTTTACAGTATTTGCTAATGGCTTCTATACGGCGTGACTTGAAAAAAGCTGTTCTCAGTTTCTTCCTCTTTTTCTCTTTTAGCTAGAAGAGCTAAAAGAAATAATTTGATTTCCTCTAACTTGATTATTTTTATCTAGCAGTTAATAATAGCTTGAACTGTTGTATTTAGGTGTAGAAAATACTGTTAGAATATCATGAATTTCTCACTTTTCTATTTTATTTTTCTTCTTCTCTCCTCATAAATTACACAACCTAGGATATTGGTTGTCCATTGCTGTGTAATGGTAGTTTCAGAAACCTAGTGGTTTAAAATAACATACATTTGTCATCTCATGGTTTATGTGGGTCAGAATACTGGCCAAGGCTTAGCTGGGAACTCTGCAAGGCTGCAGTCAAGGTGTTAAACAGAGTTACATTTCACTTGGAAGCTCAGTTGGGGAAAGAAAGGTATGCTTTTAAACTGATGCTTCACAGGAAGTTAAGTTTCTGAAGATTGTTAGCTGAGAGCTTAGTTTGTTGATGATAAAAGGCTAGAGGCTGCCCTTGGCTCCTTGAGACCACCACAGTTCCTTGGCATGTAAACTTTTTCAGCGTGGCTACTTCCTTTCTCAAAGCCAGCAGGAAAGCTGGACACTCCAGCAAGACCAGGGTATAGTCTTAATACAGACTCTTAATACACATAATCACATGCACCCTCTCACCTTTGCTGCATTTTATTAGCTAGAAGCAAATGAGAAGTAACACCCACACTTAAGGTGCTATAGACTGAACATTTGACAGTCCCCTCACAAACATGTTTTGAAGCTATAACCCTCCATGTGATATTTGGAGGTGTAGCTTTTGGGAGGTAATGAGTTCATGAGGGTGGAACTTAGTGCTCTTGGGATTGTTGTTGTTAGGTGCTGTCAAGTTGGTATCATAGAGACCCTACATACAGCAGACAAAACGCTATTATCAGTGCTTCTCTGCTGTTCATAGGGTTTTCAACTGCAGATTGATTTTGGGGAGTGGGTTGCTGGGTCCATCTCCCAAGCCTACAGCACCTGGTGTTCCCAGGCAGTCTCCTATCCAAGTACTAACCAGGCCTGACCCTGCTTAGCTTCCAAGATCTGACAGAATCGGATGCCACAGGGCTACGGCTGCAGGCTGTAAATATCTAGGGGATTAATAACTAGGCTGTATGATAGATGTATATTCAACATTTTGAGAAGCTACCAAACTGGGTTCCAATGTTGTTCGATCTTACATTCTTACCAGTATTGTATGAAAGTTCCACTAGGTATAATCAATCTGTAAATTCTGGCTTTCTCTTTGATATATAGAGGTATCTTGCTGTGGTTTAATTTATATCTCTAATGACTGATGGTGTTAAACATCTTTTGATTGCTTATTTGCTATCAAGATTTTCTTTGATTAAGTGTCTTTACTAGTTTTTTGTTTATTTTTTAAAAGTATGGTGTATTATTACTGAATTGTAATAATTCCATATTTTTTTAAAAATACAAGTAATTTGTTAATTATAGAATCAAACAATGCTGTATTTTGTTTCAGTCTATGGGTTGTCTTTTTTCTCTTTCTTTCTTTCTTTCTTTCTGTCTTTCTTTCTTTCTTTCTTTCTTTCTGTCTTTCTTTCTTTCACTTTGTCTCTTACGTTCTTTTTCTTTCTCCCTTCCTTCCTTCCTTTCCTTCCCTTCCCTTCCCTTTCCTTCCTTCCTTCTTCCTTCCTTCCATCCTTCCTTGTCTTTTCTTTTCTTTTCTTTTCTTTACTTTTCTTTTCTTTTCTTTTCTTTCTTCTTATTTTTTTGAAACATAGTCTTGACAGGTAGTCCAGGCTGGCCTTGAACTCATGTTCTGCCTACCTCAACCTCACCAGAGATGAGATTAAAGGCATGCATCATTACTTCCAGATTTTTTTTAAATTTCTTTTCTTTCCTTTTCTTTTCTTTACTATCTTTTTTTCCCCCTTTATTGGTAAATTATGGTGGGGTACAGAGTAATACAGCATTGACTTTTTCCATTATGCAACTATTATATCACTTTTGGTTAAACTTTTATCAATTTACAAGGTTTATAGAACATTTTGGCTAATGTGTAGTAAAACTCATATGCAAATATGGGTTATAGTCACCTATTTTTCCATTGTACTCATGAAGTTGCATCATTTACTTGGAGATTATGCTCTCCGCCTTTATCCCTCTACATTGATTCTCCTCCCCATCCAACCTTCCACAGTCTTTGCTTCCTTTTTCTAATTCTCTCCCTCCTTCTTCCTACTCTTTATATTGTCTCTTCTTTGCTAAGCTTAATTGTGCATTTTTTATATGTCAACTTATGTATAGGATTGTTTTTCCTTTATGAAAGATTCAGCTCCCACATATGAGTGAGAACATATGGTATTTTTCTTTTTGCGCTTATGTTTGTTTGCTTAAGATGATGTTCTCCAGTTCCATCCATTTTGCTGCAAATGACATTATTTCATTTTTTATTGCTGAGTAGTATTCCATTGTGTATATGTAGCATAATTTTTAATCCATTCTTCTGTTGATGGACATGTTGGTTGGTTCTGTATCCTTGCTATTGTGAAGAGTGCTGCATTGAATATGAAGATGCAACTGTTTTTGTGGTATGACGGCTTATCTCCTTTTGAGTGTATTCCTAGTAGTGGTATAGCTGGGATGTATTGCAGTTCTATTTTTGGTTTCCTGAGGTATCTCCATACTGATTTCTAAGTGGTTGAACCAATTTACAGTCCCACCAACAGTGTAAGAGGGTTCCTTTTACTCCACAACTTCGCCAGCATTTGTTATTTGTTTTGTTGATCTTGACCATTCTGACTGGAGTTAAGTGGAATCTCAGAGTTGTTTTGATTTGCATTTCCCAAATGGCTAAGGATATTGAGCATTTTTTCATGTGCTTCTTAGCCTTATGAACTTCTTCATTTGAGAACTGTTCAATTCCTTTGCCCACTTGTGTATTAGATTTTTTTGTTGTCTTGGGGTTTAGTTTCTTGAATTCTTTGTAAATTCTAGAAATCAGTCTTCTGTCAGATGTATAGGATGAGAAGATTTTCTCCCATTTAGTGGGCTTTTCCTTAATTCTGTTGATTGTTTCCTTTGCTGTACAGAAGCTTTTTAATTTCATGCAATCCCATTTGTCTATTCTTGATACAATTTAACGAGCAATTGGAGTCTTATTAAGGAAATGCTTTCCTATGCCGATTTGTTGGAGCATGTTTCCTATTGTTTTTTTTCTAGTAGTTTTAAGGTTTCAAGCTTTATGTTGAGGTCTTTTATCCATTTCGAGTTGAGTTGTGCAAATTGAGAGGTGCAGGTCTCTTTTCATTTTTCTGCAGGTGGAAATCCAAGTTTCCTAGCACCATTTGTTGGAGAGGCTATCTTTTCTCGAATGTGTGTGCTTATCCCCTTTGTCAAAGATCAGGTGGCTATAGCTTCATGGGTATAACTCTGGCTCTTTGATTCTATTCCACTGGTCTTCAGGCTTATTTTTGTGCTAGTACCAAGCTGTTTTTGCTACGATAGCCCTGTAGTATAGTTGAAAGTCAGGGATTGTGATCCCCACCTGCACTAGTTTTGCAGTTTAAGATTGTTTTGGCTATATGCGGTCCTTTGTGTTTCTGTATAAGTTTTTAGATTATTTTTTCTATTTCTGCAAAGTCTGTCATTGGAATTTTAGTGGGGATTGCATTCAATCTATAAATTGCTTTCAGTAGTATAGCCATTTTTACAATATTGATTCTCCCAGTCCATGAGCAGGGGAGGTCCTTCCACTTTCTAGTATCCTCCGTGATTTCCTTCTGTAATATTTTGAAGTTTTCCTTGTAGAAATCTTCATGGTCTTTGGTTAGATTGATTACTAAGTATGTAAGTTTTTGCTGGACTATCATGAAAGGGATTGTTGCCTTAATTTCCTTCTTTTTCTACTCACAGTTGGTGTAAAGGAAGGCTACTGATTTCTGAGCATTAATTTTGTATCCTGCCACTGTGCAGAAGGATTTAATTAGGTCTAAAAGTTTTCTAGTGAGTTTTTGGTGTCCTTTAGGTAAAGGACTATGTCATCTGCAAAATTTGATCTCTTCTTTGCCTATCTGTATCCCTCTGATTTCTTTCTCTTGTGTAATTGCTCTGGCTAGGACCTTGATCACGACATTGAATAAGATAGGAGAGAGTGGATATCCTTATTTTATTCCTGATCTTAGAGGAAATTGTTTCAGTTTTTCTCCATTTAATATGATGTTGGCTGTAGTTCTGTCATAAATGGCCCTTTATGATGTTTAGATATTTCCCAATTATGCCTATCTTCAGGATTTTTTTTTTTTTTTTTTGAGGTACTGGGGATTGTACCCAGGGCCTTGAGCCTGCATGCTTTGCAAGGGCTGGACCACTGAGATGCACCCCCAGCCCATTTTTTTTTCACTCTTTGAGACAGGGTCTTGCTAAATTACGTAGACTGCCTCTGGTCTCAAACTTGCCATCCTCCCTCCTCTGCCCCCCAAGATGCTGGAATTACAGATGTGTGCCACCACGCCCGGCTATCTTCAGGATTTTTATCATGAAATGGTGTTGTACTTTATCAAAGGCCTTCTCAGCATTGATGAAGATGATCATGTGTTTTCTGTTTGCAAGTCTCTGGATAGATTGAATTACATTGATTGATTTTCATATGTTAAACCAGCCTTGCCTCTGTGGAATAAAGTCCACTTGGTCAAGATGTATGATCTTTTTATGTGTTGCTGAATTCAGTTTGGCAGGATTTTGTTGAGAATTTTCGCATCTATGTTCATCAGGGAAATTCATGTATAGTTCTCTTTCTTAGATGTGTTCTCACCCAGTTTAGGTATCATGGTGGTTTCATAGAATGAGTTTGGTAGTACCCCCTCCTTTTCTACCTTCTGAAATAGTTTGAGGAGTATAGGTATTAATTCTTCTTTGAAGGTTTGATACAATTCTGCTGTGAATCTGTCAGGGCCTAGGCTCTTATTTGTTGGGAGGCTTTTTATTATCTTCTCTATTTCAGTGTATATAATGGGTCTGATTAGGCTGGGATTTAGCTCAGTTGGTAGAGCACCACTCTGCAGTCTCTGAGGTCCCGGGTTCAATTGCTAGCACCACAAAAATGGGAGAAGGGTCTGGCAATCCACTGCCAAGGCAATCCTGAAACAATCAGCCATTGAAAACCCTATAAGGGTCACTATGAGTCAGGCATGACTTAACAGTACCTAACAACAACAACAACAATGGGTCTGATTAGATTGCTTATGTTGTCCAGGCATAATTTTGGTAAATCGTATGTGTTAATAAATTTCTCCATTTCTTCTGTACTTTCTTTTTTTTGAAATATAATTTCTCAAAGTATTCCCTGATGATTTCTTAGATTTCATTGGTATTGGTGTTTATGATTCCTTTTTCACCTCTAGTTTTTTCAATTTTGGCCTTTTCTTTCTTTCTTTTGTTGAGACTGGCTATGGGGGCATCTATTTCATTAATCTTTTGAAAGAACCAACTCTTAGTCTCATTAATTCTTTGGATTATCTTTTTAGGTTCTAATTCAGGTATCTCTGCCTTGATCTTGATAATTTCTGTCTGAGTGCTCCTTTTGGGATTGGTTTGTTGTTGGCTTTCTAATGCCTTGAGATATGTCGTTAAGTTATTTCCTTAGGCCTTCCCTAACATCAATGAAGGCACTCACAGCTATGAACTCCTCTCTTAGAATTGCCTTTGCTGTATCCCATAAATTTTGGTAGGATGTGTTCTCATCCTCATTTTATTGCAGCAATTTTTAAATTTTCACTTTAATTTCTTCAATAACCCATTGATCATTTATCAGTGTATTATTTAGTCTCCATGAATTTGTAAAATTTCTGAAAATTTTTTTTTTGTTGAGTTCTTGTTACATCATGATCTGATAATGTACAAGGAATAATTTCTACTTTTTTGTGTTTGTTGAGGCTATTTTTGTGGACTAAAATGTGGTCTATCTTAGAAAAAGTTCCATGTGGTGCTGAGAAGAATGTGTATTCCTCATCAAATGGATGGAATATTCTGAAGACATCTGTAAATTCCAGTTGGTCTATGGCACAATTCAAGTTCATCATTTCTCTGCTGATTTTTTGTTTTGATGCCCTGCCTCTTCGGGAAAGTGGGGTATTAAAATCGCCCATAATTACTGTGTCTGGTCCAGGGTGTTCCTTTATTTCCAATAAGGTTTGTTTTATGAAGCTAGGTGCCCCTGCATTTGGAGAATATATATTAAGTAATGTTATGTGTTCCTGGTTGATTTTTCCTTTTAATAATATGTAGTGTCCTTCTTTGTCTCTTCTAATTAGTTTGGGATTGAAGTCTAATTTGTTCAAAATTATTATTGCAAGTCCTGCTTTTTTTGTTTTCCCCCTGCTTGGTATATTGTTTTCCAACCTTTAATTCTCAACCTTTTATAGGCTTTATGGGTGATGTGAGTCTCTTGGATGCGTTACTGGGGACTGAACCCAGGGCCCCGTGCATACTGTCTAAGAGCTCTGCTTCTGAGCAGCTCCCCTAGCCCACTTTGTATTTTTTAAATTGATATGAGGTTTCACTAAGTTATGCAGGCCTGCCTCGGGCCTTGAACCTGCAATCCTCCTACCTCCATCTCCCCAGTCACTGGGCTTACAGGTGTGCACCACAGCACCCAGCTTCTTTTCATTTTCTTATGATGTCTTTTGAAGTATGAAGTTTTAATTTTGATGTAGTCTAACTTATCAAAGTTTTTGTTTTTGTTCGTGCATTTTGTGTCCTGTTTAAAATAATTTTTTTTTTGTTTAAAGGTTACTAAAATCTGGTTCTCTTTTCTTCTAGAAATTTTTAATTTTTAATTTTTTATTTGGTCTATGATCCACTTAGAGTTAATTTTTATAATGAAGTATGAGGCAAGATTTGAGATTCATTTATTTGGATATCCAACTGTATCAGAATAATGTGTTGGAAAGATTATACTTTTCTTTTATATTTTATTTTGAGACAGGATCTCTCTAAATTACACAGGTTGCCTCTGGCCTTGAACCTGCCATCCTCCTACCTCCGCCTCCTGAGTCACTGGGATTACAGGTGTGAGCCACAATGCTCAGCTAAGATTATACTTTCTTGATTGAATGACCTTATCTTCTTTTTCAGTAACCAAGTGGCTATATATGCATGGATCAATTTCTGGATTTATTAATATACCTGTGTTTATGCTAATACCACACTATTATGAGTACTATAGCTATATAAGAAATCTTGAATGGGATAATTTTAGTCTTCAGTTTTATTCTTTTTAAAAATTATTTGTATTATCAAAGGTCATTTGCTTTTCTGTATAAACTTTAGATTTCATTTTGTCAATTTCTACAAAAGTGCTTGATGGGATTTTCACTGGGATTATGTTGAATCTATATCAATTTGAGGGAGCACAACATTGGCAACAATACTGATACATTTAAGCTATGTTGTTGTTGTTGTTGTTAGGTGCCATTGAGTTGGTATCCAACTCATAGTGACCCTCTGTACAATAGGGGAAACACTATTGTCAGTGCTTCTCTGCTGTTCATAGGGTTTTCAATGGCAGATTGATTTTTGGGAGGGGGTTGTCAGGTCCTTCTCCCAAGCCTACAGCTTCTGGTGTTCCCAGGCGGTCTCCCATCCAGGTACTAACCAGGCCCAACCCTGCTTAGCTTCTGAGATCTGATGGGATCGGATGCCACAGGGCTATAGCTGCAGGCAATTTAAGCTATAAGCATGATTTATCTGCCAATTTCTTTCAGTCTTTAGTTGCTTTGAACAGTGTTTTATAGCTTCTGGTATATATGTTTTGTAACTCTTTAGTCAGACTTATCCCTAAGTGGTCATATTTTTTTATACTCTAGTAAATAGTATTTTGAAAAACAGGTTTATTTTTCTCATTGTTTACTACTTATATGTAGAAAATTTAATTTTATACACTGATTTTTGTACATTTCAACTTTGTTAATTCACTGATGAGTTCTGGTGTCTTTTTTTGTATATTTGTTGGGATTTTCCTATGCAAATAACAGTTATCTAAAATAAAGACAATTTTAGTTTTTATACCCTAATCTTTTTTTTTTATCTTTTCCTCAACTTAACTGCACTGACTAGAACTTGCATAATAATTTTGAAGAATGTTAATGGGACCATATCATTGGGATTGGGATTGTTCCCAATTCTAGTGAGAAGGCATTGTCTTTCAAGTCTGTTAGCTGTAGGATTTTATTTGATGCCACTTACCAACTTGAGAAAAATTTCTTTGCATTCTTAGTTTGATCAGAATTTTTATCATGAGTGCATATTGAATTTTGTCAAATGATATAATTCATCTGTTTATATGGTCATATGGTTTTTCATTTTTAAGTTTGTAAAGTGGTAAACTACAGTGATGATTTTTGTTGTTTGATTTTGATTCTGGGGCTCAAACCTAGGGACCTGCGCATGTTCTTTATCACTGAGCTATACCTGCTACCTGATATGGATGAGTTTGAAGGTTAAACTGACCTTACTAGTTTTTTGGGTGAATTTCACTTGATAATAATGTATTATCCTTCTTATTTATTGTTGGACATGAATTGCTAAAGTTTTTGTCATGAATTTTTGCATCAGTATTCATGAAGTATATCAATATGTCCTCCTCCTCCCCCCTCTTCCTCCTCCTCTTCCTTTTCCACCCCTTCCTCTTCCACCTCTTCCTCTTCCTCTTATTCTTCTTTCCCTCGTCCCACTCCTCCTCATCCTTCTTTTCTTTTAGATGGGTTCTTAACCATGTAGCCTATGCTGTCGTTGAACATGTGATCCTTCTGCCTCAACCACCTAGTGCTGAGAATATAAGAATGTGCCACCATACCCATCTTGTCTGTACTTTTTTCTAATGTCTTTGTCTAGTTTTCATATGTGATAATACTGGCCTCAGCACACAATGGAAAATACTCCTTACTTTGGGCTTAATTTTCTCTTCTTTTTAAATTTCTTAAGGTAAGAACTTGGAACATTGATACTTTTACACCTTTATACTTTTCTAAATTATATGTTTAATATTATAAGTTTCTTTCTAATCACTGTTTTACCTACTTTGCACAAATTTAGATTAATTCTAATTCAGTTCATGAAAATTTTAAAATTCCATTGTGATTTTATCAATTCATGAATTTATAGTGCACTTTTTAGATTTCTTATCTTTGAAGATTTTCCAAATACCTTTCTGATATTTAACATAACTCCATTGTATTATTATAACATATAGCATGTGACTTGAATCATTTTAAATTTTAGAATTGTTTTATGGCCCAAAGTGTGGTCTATCTTCATAAATGTTTTGTGTGCACATAAAGCAAATGTGTAAGTCAGGTCCTGTGATGCACACCTGCAGTCCCAGTGACTCATGAGGCTGAGGCAGGCCAATCGCAGGTTCAAGGGTGAATGCAGCCTGTGCAACTTAGAAAAGGGGTTAGGGGGTGGTTTGGTGGAATGCTTACCTAGCATGTGTGAAGCCTAGTGTTCAACCCCCAGTATTACAAAAAAAAAAAAGGTAAAAATAAAGAGATAAATAAATTTATAAATATGTGTATTCTACAGTTGAGGGGAGTGTTCTGTAAATGTCAGTTTGATCTGTTGATACTGTTGCTCAAGTCTTCTATATGCTTAATGATCTTCTGTTTACTTATGCTATTCATTGAGAGACTTATGGACTCTGCAACTATAATTGTGGGTTATCTTATTTCTCCTTTCAGTTCTGTCAACATTTGCTTCAAGTATCTTCAGGCTTTCTCAGATACATAATTATTTAGTATGGTTGTGTCCTGTAGGCAAATTGACCTATTTATCATTTTGCTTTTCTCATATTTCAGGGAAGGTGCTGGCTTGGTTGCAACTGTTCTGCTTGCTGAGTTGAAGAAGAAAGCAGAGTCTGCCAGCATTTAGTATTGAACGCAACATGTAATGTTTTGTATTGAACGCAACCCCATGTTTTAAGTACATATACTATTCTGGATTTTCACCCATATGTAGTCTGAGAAGGACACATATGTGATGTTACTTCACTGAGAGGACAGTCCAGCAAGCCTGAGTGAAGGACAAGGAAAGTGAAGCAAGGAAGGAGGGAGAGCCAACACAAAGATGTATTGTTGTACTACCACCACCAAGTGTTAATTTATCCATAGGACTTCACTCCCAAAAGCTATGTAAACTTTCATAATATCTGCAGGAAGGAAGTGGGGAGAATTTACCTATGGGTTCCTGACTCCTGTGGGTCCTAGGTTTGTCCCTTGAGATCCTAACTCCCCATACTTCCGGGATGTGCAAGTGTGCATGTCAGCTTCCTGTGGGGGGTCTCAAAACAATGTCAGTATGGAAGCCTTAGGGCAGGAAATGAAAGGCATTAGTACAGATAGGAGGTGATGTTCCCTCTGGTTATGCCTATGTGAAGCCTGTCAGAGCCCATGCAGAGCTGGAATAAAAAAATGTTTATGTTGAAAGAATCTGGAAATGATGAAACAGAAGGTGTCTATCCCTTACATTGCTCAGCTTCCCTTGTCTTCCTTTTATATCCAGTCCTTATAATATAGGATTTACAGTTATAAGAGGATATGCCATAATTTTTCTTTCGAAGGGAGGTAGTATACATCCAATTAGTCACAAATTCTCTTGATAACATTGATCAGCTCCAAATCTCTGAATAACATCAGACAAGAGTTAATGAAACAAATTCTAGACCCCAGGCTGCAGCTGATTGAAAGGCACTGACTGATACACATCCTCTTCCTCCTTCACAACTTGATCTTTGTTTCCTCCACTCTTGGCGAGTGAAGGGACTAGTGTGAGTTGCTTGCCTGCTGGAGTGAACAGACCTCCTTCTTGTAGGAATCTGTCATTGCCTTGTCCCTCTTAGACTGTGATTACCACAATTGCACTTGCACATTTGTCTCTGTGGATAGACACTGCCCAGTTCTGGACATACCTTGTTTGCCTCTGCTGTATAATAATTTATTTTCCTACTGGTCCACTAGTATAAAGAACTCAAAGTGACCAGAAAGCAGTAGTCGTTCCATAGATTCAAGTTAAGTGGGACACTTCCTATGTTCATAGTGAAAAGAATCCCACTACACAGGGTTTCCTAGGTTCCTAGGAATGCCTCAGATTTCAGGGATGAAAAACACAAAATAAGCAAATGAATCACTGAGAATGGTGGTGAGATTAGTCAATCCTACTTCAACTGCTTGGTTCCTATGGTTACCTAGTCCAGCTGTGTGGATATAATCCCATATATGAACTACTGGCTTAATAAACTCAGAGAATGTTGTCCTTGAGCTGGTACTGGAGCTGACCCATTGACAGGCTATTCTGCAGTTCACTAAGGCCAGCCTCTTCTGAGGGATGGTGTCCATAGTAAAACCAGTAAACCCTGTGCCCAGTGTCACATTGTATGTTTCACAGTACTATGTGTCTATTTTGATGTCTCCTTCATCATTCAGTAGTTCCTCAGGTGTCGGGGTTCGGCTCAGGCCCAGCAGAAGTCAGAGCCTTGCCCTGATACCAAGTGGGACCCACTGGACCGGGTTGGTGTAGTGGCCGGAGGTGCCAAAGAAGGACCTGGGGAGACCTTCTGCGGGAAACAGGAGAGGGAAAGTTTATTGGGTTACTCCCCAAGTGGGGTGCAACCAGCAAGCAGCCTCTGTCAAGTGCTCAAGTGCTAGCTCTAAGCCTGCAGCATAGAATGCTGCAGGCTGGCTGATGGTACAGCTCAGCCTTAAAGGCACAGCTACAAGCAGTTGGTGTTCCGCTGGGCTGTGGTCTTGACTCTCGCAGCTCTCCTTCTCTGCCTCCCTCCTTCCCAAGGTTGAGAGGAATTGGGAGGCCCTTCATGACTTGCTTGTAGTCTTCGGTGCTTTGGGGCCCCTAGTCTTGACATGTCGGCTTACTTAGAGATCTTCTGCTAGATTGGGGAGCGCTGGATCGAAGTGATGGGGTCCAGACAGCAGTTGAAGGATGGTGAGAGGTGAAGGGTGAAGTGGGGTTGGGGAGCTTGCTTATATAGGCTCCCGGGTGTGTGTGTGTGTGTACTGGGGTTAGCCAATCAGGGCACATTCCTGACAGATACAGCAGGTAAACTGTCATACCTGCCAGGTAGGGGCAGTTATTTAACTGGGGTGCTGGGGGTAACCAATCAAAATTGAAGTGGTTCAGGCTGGTCAGGGGCCATCTTTGCTCACTCAATGGGAAGGGTAGGTGTGAGTGGGTGGAATGTGGCCCTGGGGTCAGCTAAAGGCCAGTCCCTCAGGCTAGTATGAGGGACCCTAGTTATGGGGTACAATTAAAAAATCCCAACACTCAGGTCTGTGTTAATGTTGTATAAGATACTGCATTGCTAAAAAAAGGTATTCTATAACTCTGGGATGACAGTGCTGACAGAAATATGGAGGGCAAGGAAGTTAAACATGTGCTTAGAGTGTATGTCAATTTTAGTAAAGACAGATCACTGCCCCTTCTTGGGTGGGGTGTGAAAAGACTTTAGTCTGTTACTAAGAGGCTAGATGGTTTCCTCAGGAAATGTTGCAGTATCAAAAGTTCTCAGCTTTGGTCATGGTTGCTGGTAAGTTAGGTATTCAACAGTGGCAGTAATGAGTTCTGCTTTTGTGAATGGGAGCCAAAGCTTTTCAGTTCCTGCATAGCCTCTGTCATCACCATAATTTCTTCTCTGTTCATGAGCCCATGAAACCAGTGTTGTAGTAACAAAGTGGAGAGGCTTGCTGACATTCAAGGACAAGGCATACTATCTGCTTGCCTGTTATGAGCTGCTTCTCAGTGAGTATTTATTGGTGGACATTAACATGAAATGTTGATTGGAGTAATGTTGATCATATATAGATACCAAATTCAGTAAGGTAGCTGCAATTGGTCCACTGTCAGGTTCAGATCATAGAATCCTTCATATTCTGCAATAATTGATCTTGTTTTTGTTAGGAGTTAGAAAAATGAATTAAATAGGAGTAGATTATGAGGATAACCCTTCAGTCTGATATGGACATTAATCTCTGCAGTTTTCCCACACTTATGGTATTACTTCAGATTCTCTTTCCTGGCTGAAGGAGGTGGTTTTAAGATATTTGTCTTGTGATTTTTGTTTGCTTACTATAATGCCTCTTATTCCTCAGATCATTTATGTGAAGTTTATTCCAGTGTTAAGCACAACTATCTTATATACTAGCTCAGGAGCCAAGAAAATAAACAGAAGATATATTTGTAGAAACTGAAGCTACTGGGTGTCAGCAAAAACTGCATTTATCATCTAGCTACCGTGTACTCCCATGTTAACCTGAGAACTGTAATAGAGTTTTGAGAGTCTGGTAACAATATCAACTCAGACCTTATATCCAACTGTCTTTGAAAATATAAATATTCTGTTTTCCCTCCCAAGTGAACAGTCCATAGCAATGTCCCTTTCAGTCATTGGGCTCTAGTCTGTGAACTGATTTAGTTTTTAAAACAGTGAGGGACATAAATTTCCACTATGGCAACCACTATTAATTTTTCCTTTGTGACTGCTCCCAGTTTCTCTTACTTGCACAATCTGAGCAGCAATCTAGTTACCTTGATCATCTGTCTCTCCTTTAGAAATACCATGATCAATCTCTGTGGGTAGAGTCAGCTCCAGCGTGACATTGCTCCCCATTACCGTAGTTACTTCCTCTTTGCTTCTGGTGGATAAGTGCTAATATCTGGTCTTTTCCCTTTTTGGAATCATTGTTATTCTGTGGACTGTAGTTCCACAGGAACATGTGTAGAAAAGGTCAATCCTTCTCTCTCCAGTTTCCCATGGTGACATTGTAAAGGAAGTGTCCTCCGTCCTCTCAGAGGTCATCCTTAGTAAATCCATCCTAGCTTTCCCAACTTCCTGAGCTCTCTAACCCTCTTCTTCAATGTTATGCCAAGAAAGCTCTGGCACATCTATCTCATTTATAGAAGACTGTCTGCATGTCCAAGTTTCAAGGAGCCATTCCACACATCATCAGGAGCGGCTTTAAGTGTTCTTACCAGAACGTTCATCCAGGTCCATAAGGTCTTTCCTGTGTGGCCTCATATTCTGCTCACCCTGGTCCAATCCCGTGAAGATGCCCTACATGTACTTCCCAGTTCTTGCCAGTACATAACCGGCTTTGCTAAGTAGATAAACTGTTTCCTCTCAGAGTGGGGACTGTACTGTTTCACTTGTGTGCCAAGTGCTGGTGATAAAAAAGGTAGTATTCTTGTTAATTTTAGTGATTATTTGCCACCAGCAGTGGAGCTTCTGTTGTCATCAGATGAATAATGCTTTCTAGGGCCACTCTTGGCCTGGGGTTTAGCTTAATTGGTAGAGTGCTTGCTCTGTGCATTCTGCAGCCCTGGGTTTGATCCCCAGCACCACAAAAGTGGAAGAAGGTCCTGGCAGCCCACTCTTGAAATAATCCCCAAACACTCAGCCACCAAAAATCATATGAATAGCAGAAGCAGCACTGACATGTTGGGTAGTGTTTCGTTCTGTTGTCCGTAGAGTTGCTATGACTTGGACCCAACTCACTGGCACCTAACAACAACAGGGCTACTCCTAGTCCCAACTGTCTTAACCTGGGTTGAGCAGAAGTGGAAGCAGAGGCATATGAACTATGATTTAACCAGTGAGGAAAGGAGGCAAATAGGAGGATGTGACTGAGCAGAGTGCTTTTCAGTGGGACTGATTAGGTTAATCCTTTGGAGTTTTCCACTGAGAAGCGTCTATTGCATCTCAGGACCATTCTTTCCAGGTAAGGAAGGGGGGAGAATTTATTCATTGGTTCCTGCCTCCCTTTGGTAAAAACATTTGCCCTGTTGGGCCTAACCACCCCTTACTTTTGAGTTGCACTTATATGTATGTTGCGGGGAAGAGTACCATAATGACCCAACAGTCAACTCAGGGCAGGGAAGGATGGTCATACGAAGGAGCTGAGGTATGCAGTTGGTCACAGCTCTCCAGAGCTGCAACAAGAGACAGATGAGAGTGTGAGGTTCAGGCATATGGGAGGTGTCTCCTGGAGCATAGTGCCTTTACCCTCGTCTATGCCTGGTCTCCCTTAATCAAAAGCCCTGCTGTTCAAGACTGGGGAAGATAGACCTGACGTGTGCTGGGTGGGGCATCAACTTCTTATTTGGGCTGAATGTTGGTCTGGGGCTTCAGTTGCTTCTCAACAAAATGACAAGCCACTTTGCTGCTTTTATTCCCATCTTTACTCCCATTTGCTGGAATTCCTATGCCACCAAATTCGGAATATCATGTGCCATCTGCATTACATGCAGTTCTTTCTTACTGCTTCTTAGAACTCACCTTTCTCGGGTTAGCTAAGTCACTTACCATCCATCTGTTAACTTTGCAATTTCAAATATTTTGTTATTTTTTTCCCATCATTTTGTTTTTCCTTATGGATCTATGCCATAATAGAAAACTCTTTACTATCACTTTATAGGATTTCAGGAGAGAATAAAATGTGTCTAGTCAACCAGTTCTCAAAGTCTCCATTTTATTTATTGAGCAAATTTATTTTAAAAAATTTGTATTAGGGATATACTCTGTTTCTGGTATTATTTTACTACATAATGGCCAGAAATAAGAGACATATTTCCTGTCATAGGGCTTATAATTTAGATGTTGTTGTTGATGTTTTTAGTTGCCATAGAGTCAGGTCTGACCTGGTCCTCAGAGAGTGCAGAGCAAGCACTCTACCACCTGAGCTAAACCCCAGCCCTCAATTTAGACAGACAGTATTAGATAATCATAAAAATAAACTTAGGTGGGTTCAGTGAAGGAAAGGTTCTCTGAGAGGAGATCTGACTACTGGTAAAGATTACGCTAGAATCTTCCAAAGGACCACCCTCATCACTTGCAGCCACTTCTTAGTACTGCTGCCACAGAGCAGGCCTCCCACTGTCTTAGTGATTCCATTAACTACCAAGTGAAGACAAGGAACTCTAGCAACAAAAGATGCATCTAAGTGCATTCCCTTCATTTTAAACCTTTCTGAAATGATGTGTCTGTTGATACTAAATCGCCACCAGGTCCTTACAATCTTATGTCATCAAATGGACACTTGCCAGGAGAGAATGAGTTGCTTTACATTTTCTTTCTTTGAACAAACACTTTTCTTTTTTTTTTTTACTGTGAACATTTTTATTACTTTTGAAATTAGTATACAGTATAATGAATTTCATTATGGCATTTCCATACAATTATGTCATATATTATGTTCATATTGACTACTTCATTGTCCTCTCATTTTGCTTCAATTCCCCCCCACACTATTCCCTTCCACCTCAAAATTTATCCTCTTATACTTTTCAGTCTTACTTATTTTTTCTTTTTAAAATAAATCCAACTTCGGCACATAAGAGAGAACATGTAATTTTTTTTCTCCCTTTATTAGTAAATGATAGTGAGGTACAGAGTAATACAGCATTGGCTTTTTCCATTGTGCAATCATTACATCACTCTGACTACACTTTCATTAACCCATAAGTTTTTGTTTTGTTTTGTTTTTTATGGTACTGGGGGTTGAACCCAGGGCCTCATGCTTGCATGCTTTGCTAGTGTTGTGCTATTGAGCTACAGTCCCAGCCTTTTTTTTTTTTTTTTTTTTTTTTTTTTTTTTTTTTTTTTTTTTTTTTTTTTTTTTTTTTTTTTACTTTTTGAGACAGGGTCTCACTAAATTACATAGACTGCCTCTGGTCTGGAACTTGTGATCCTTCTATTTCTGCCTCCCAAGTCTCTGGGATTACAGGCCTGTGCCACCGCACCTGTCTCAGCCCACAAGGTTTATGGAGACTTATGGCTAATATGTAGTAAAACTCAAATGCATATTTGGGTTATATTCCCCTATTTTTTCAATGTACTCTTGAAGTTGTATTGTTTATATTGAGATTTTCCTCTCCCCCTTTATCTCTACATTGACTCTCTTCCCTATCCCACCTTCCACAATCTTTGCTTCCTTCTGCTGGTTCCCTCCCTCCTTTCTACTCTTTATAGAAAAAACTCTTTTCTAATATTTACTAAATTTAAGAACTTACACTTCCCGTATCACTGATGTCAGCTGTTAAAAGTCATCCAATAGTTGTCTCTTGGGATAACACTTTTTTCTTAAATATAATGTTTTAAGTACTTTGAATGATTTGTTTGAAGTTAGAATGATAAATAAGTTATGAAAATGGGGAAGAATCCTAGAAAAAAAGGATTTTGCATGCCATGACTTTAAAAGACAATTTAGAGATTTCCTATTTGTATTTAAGCCTGCAGCCTTAGCAATGTGGCATCCGATCCTGTCAGATCTCGGAAGCTAAACAGGGCGGGGCCTGTTTAGTACCTGGATGGGAGACCGCCTGGGAACACCAGAAGCTGTAGGCTTGGGAGAAGGACCTGGCAACCCCCTCCCAAAAATCAATCTGCCATTGAAAACCCTATGAACAGCAGAGAAGCACTGACAATAGTGTTTCCCCTGTTGTACAGAGGGTCGCTATGAGTCGGATACCGACTCGACGGCACCTAACA
>VMDO01010189.1:0-36401 GCA_007922755.1 Pedetes capensis | reverse complement strand
GTTTTTAAAGAGAACAAAACAGTCTGTCTTAAAGTTAATGGAAATTACTTTCTAATGGGAGTTTCCTGGAAATTTCTCATTGCTTTTTATATTTTAGATGGAAACTATAAGGGGAAAATTCCAGGTAGGAGATTATGGTCCCATGTTTTCCACATAGAAACCATGCATCTTATTTTGTTTTTCTTCTTACTCTCTTGAAGTGGTACTCTGAAAATCATAAAATGTCAGGGTTGAGAGTAGCTTAGAGGTTGTCACATTGAATATACTTTCAGTTGCTGAAATCTGGCATTTCCATTTGACTCTTGTTTTACATTATGTCTCCTGTTGAAATTTGTCTTGTGCTCCAACATGTTTTCTACCTTCTTCACTATACTTTTTTAGTATTCATGGTTGTTATTTTAAATTTCTTGTCAGATAGGGCCAATATCCTGAGTCATCTCTGAGTCTGGTTCCATTGATTATTTTGTTTCTTGACAATATTTATTGTTTTTCCTTTTTTTATGTGTTTTGAGTTTCGATTGATTGTTGGACATCATGTACAGAAGTACAGAGACTGAGGTAAATAATATTTGCATGTAGAAATGGGCATGCCTCTCTTTTTGGCATGCTGTTAGTATGTAGGAGGTGTTGAGTCAGTCTGGTCAGGAGTTGACTTAGATTTGGGTTTTGTGTTGCTGTTGTTTTCCTTGAGTGCTGCACAGGCTTTAATTTTTTTCACTAATAATATATAGCCAGTAGTTATTACCTGTGCTGACAGTGGGCCTGATGGGCTGAAGAGTTCTTTTCAGCATTTACTTTCCACTCTCAGCTTTAGTGACTCCTGCATTGCTGTGCTGTGGGTGAAGGCCCTTGATGCTCCTGCATTCCTGCTGGGGTCAACTGCCATCACCTGTTACCTAGTGGTAAGGTCATGTTGGGACATGTGGGTTCTTTGTTGGATTGGTGGGCCCTGTTCTAGGCAGGCTCTGAATCCCTGGATTTTAGGAGTGAAGTTCTTTGTGCAGAGTGACACAGTATTCTGTCCTCTTCTTCCTAGGGCAGCCAGACTCTGCCTTGTCTTTGGGGTTGGTTTAGATCCAGCAGAGCTTTGTGTTCCTCACTAGTGGTAAGTGCCTCTAGTATCATTGTGAGGTTCTAGGCCCAAAACAGTCTAGCTTTCCCCTAACCGTGAGACAAGTGAGTTTTGCTTCATCTCCTCTAGAAATAAAGATTTTTCTCTTGGATCTGGCAAAGAAGGATTTCCTACTGGTCCCCTAGAGGTTTAAGGCCTTTTTTCTTTATGAGAGGAAGGGTCTAGGGAGGTTGGAGGGGCTCCTTGAATGTCCCACAGAAACTGATTACTCCCTAGCCTTCACTGTGCCGAGGAGGGGGACCTTTTCTGGTCTCCTGCCTTGTCTTCATCTTCCTTCTGGGCATTCTTGGAAGCCCATGGAGAAGAGCTTTTGAGTGATTTTGAACTGTCCTTTTGTGTCTGGACCTCCCAATGATTCCAAACGGACATGATAAACTATACTTCACCTTCATGAATTTGCTAAAAGTTTAGCTAATTTCTTGTTACCTGTTTGTACGATGGCCACCTCTTTCTCCTGTGTTCTGCCAGAAGTGAAACAGATCAGGTAGCCACCTGTCTTTGGAAGGACTTATCACTCTTTGGAATTTAGTTCCCTGGTCAGCTCAAGTAAAGAATTTGAGGATTATATGGCTTTTTCTCATTTTTGGACTAGGAACTATATTCTCTATGGAAGCAAAATGTTTTAAAATCATACCTTGAAAACAGTGGATTTTTCTACCCAAAACCTTAGCTGAAAAAGGATGCTGAAGCCTAGTTATTTCAAAAAAATACCAGCACTATTTCATCACACTTCCTTCAGATCATACTGTGAAGTATTTCTGGTAGGACCTTTGAGTGAAAAGAGTCCATGTCATAAGATTTTTTCACCATGATACCACTTTGAGACAGAACTTTATCCTACACTGTTGAACAGATCCTTCCCTTGAGTGGGCAGGAAGAGAAATTGTTACTACTGTTTCATGTAAACATCCATGCAGGGTCAGGGTTGAGAAGGTCTCTAAAGGTCATGTGATCTATAGTCACCAGCTGACTGGTGATTTAGATATTGTGAACAAAGGGCCCTCTGATCTGTGCTAGAACATTTCCAGTCCCGGTGACTTAATTATTTTTTAAAGACAGTCCATTTTATTTTTCTGTCAGTTTTAACAGTTATACTTTATATGGAGCCTAAATTTCCCCTTCCTTAGTCAGTTATTAGCTACGTGCTTCTGATTATTTTGTCCAGCAAGATACTTCCTGTGTCCCTTCAGAAGTTGGTTGTGGTTATCATCTTGGGGCCTCCTTACTAGAATCTATTCTGCTCTTGTTCCAAATACAATCTAAATCCATTATGAACTCTGACTAAAATAACCCCAATTTTGAACCTGCCTGTGGGCCTTTGAACTTTATACTGATATGTCCCAGATTTTTAAGTCTGAGCAATTTGGGTCTGCAGTCTGTCCTACATCATGTCTTGGTAAAACCGAATCCAGTGGTCCTCCATTTGGTAAAACAAAATCCAGTGGTCCTCTGTCAAGTGGTTTCTAAGAGAAGCAAAGATTTGGGAAGGTCTTTTCTTCACTCTCCAGTGAATAAGTGAATTCACACTTCCACTTATAGTCCCTTCAGATGCTTGAAGATTCACTGGGTTTGCTTATAACTCCTTTCTTCTTCAGGCCAAACACTGTTACTATCTTCTTATGTTTCCTGTGGGAGTTTTAAGGAAAAGAGAATATATTGATCGAATTGTAGGTAGCATCCAAATTGTTATATTTCCAAATTGGTTTTACTGCTTTGCTTTCTAAATCTGGGATGAAAATTATAATAATTATAAACCTGATGTGTTGTTGTTGTTGTTAGGTGCCGTGGAGTCGGTGTCTGACTCATAGCCACCCTATACAATAGACGAAACACTATTGTCAGTACCTTCTCTGCTATTCGTAGGGTTTTCAGTTGTTGTTGTTGTTGTCAGGTGCCGTCAAGTCGTGTCCGACTCATAGCGATCCTCATAGGGTTTTCAATGCCAGATTGTTTTGGGATTACTTTGGGAGTGGGTTGCCACATCCTTCTCCCATTTTTGCGGTGCTGAGAATTGAACTCGGGACCTCAGAGACTGCAGAGCGGCGCTTTACCAACTGAGCTAAATACCAGCCCAGGGTTTTCAGTAGTTGGTTGTTTTTTGGGAGTGGGCTTCTGGGTCCTTCTCCCAAGCCTACAGCACCTGGTGTTTCCAGGAGGTCTTTCATCCAAGTACTAATTAGTCCTGACCCTGGTTAGCTTCCAAGATCTGATGGGATTGGATGTCACAGTGGTATGGCTACAGACAAACCTAATGTAGTAATGTTATTATCTTCCCATTAAAAGTTTTCTTTTTTATTTTTCTTTTTAATTTTTTATTGGAAATTTTTAATGTACAACTTAATGTGTTTCATTCTGACATGCATTTCACTGTGACACTTCCATATGTGCGTTTCATTGTGCATTGTACAGATAACTTCCCCCTTACCCTCTCGTGCACCTCCTCCCCACTCTCCAACCCCCCCATCAAAGGCCCCTCTTCTACTTGCGTGTCTTTTTGTGGGATTGTTTTTCTTTATACCCGTGTATCCCAATTATGATTTAAGTGCAAACTTTTTTCTGTAGTGATCTTTTTAATTTTTTTACAGGAGTGGGAGTCCTGAACCCAGAACCTCGCACATACCAGACAAGTGCTCCACCACTGAGCTGCACCGCCAGCCCCCATTTATTTATTTTTTTATTTTGAGACAGAGTCTTGCTAAGTTGCACAGGCTGCCTCTGGCCTTGAACCCACAGTTCTCCTGCCTCGGCCTCCTGAGTTATTGGGATTACAGGTGTGTGCCGTGGGCACTAAAAATTTTATTTTTTAAAAAAGAAATCCACGCAATCAAATAATTCTACAAAGTTAGTTAACAGAATTCTGGAGTATAAAACAGGCTGCTTCTCAGATCACACTTCTACCTTCAGGTTTCTTACTGGCCCACCTGCTTTCTAGTCTCCAGCATTTTACCTCTCTCCCTACCTCCTCCGTTCTCTCAGTTCTCACAGGTTATAGTGTCTTTTGAGAATAATCCTTTTATTCTGTTTTTAATGGTGTTTCATGAGGTATTCAGTCTCTTGTTTTGGAGTGTTTCTCTCTCTTTCTCTCTCTCCTCTCTCTCTCTCTCTCTCTCTCTCACACACACACACACTTCTCTCTCTCATTCACATTATTCTTTCTTTCCCTGCTCCTTCCTTTCATTTCTTCCTCCCTCCTTTCTTTCTTATCTGAGAAAATTATTAGAGCATCAAATCTTGAACTTGTAGGCTATCGTAAAGACTTGGACTTTACCTTGGATTGCAGAGAGCTCCTGAGTGTCAAGGGTCAGGGGTGGACTCAGGAATGCTAGTCAGGAGACCAGGGAAATAAAGCAGGGGGGAGCATGGAGCAAGCTGGGAGTGACAGAAGTCCATGTGAAAGCATTTTGAGGCTGAGAGGTACTGTGCAAACATCAGGTGTTACTGTTGTTTGTAGTAGAGACGTTCTAGTATAGGAGACACATGAGTACAGTAGAACTACATTAAACACAAAGGATTAGATGCACAAGTGACAATGTGGATAGATGTAAAAGTGATGTTTGGTGAAAAAATAGTAAATGAAATAATACATGCAGTAACACATAAGTCAAATAAAAATCAATGCCCAGAAAATGAGAACGTATTTTGCAAAAAGACCCTGAAATACCAAGAAGTGTATTACACACATTAAATAGTCTTCTTTTAGGGAAGAGAGCAGTGGCAGTGGCATACAGGAGAAGGAAATAAATAAAGCAACAACCAAATAACAAGACAGGAAAGCTTTAGAATTTGATGAGAACTAGTTTAGTCTTAGGTATACCAAAATTTGTTTGGGATAGTATTTATAACTCTTGGAACCCCAGTTCTCACCTCTGTAAAATAAGGTAGGAATACTTACTGTATATTCTTGAATCTAATATGTACCCTTTCAACAGTTTTATAGGGTTACAGAATCAGAGGGTCTGGGGATTAGCTCAGTTGGTAGAGTGTTGCTCTGCACTCTTTGAGGACCTGGCAATCCCTAGCACTGCAAAAATGGGAGAAGGACATGGCAATCCACTCCAATGTGGGGCCCCTTACCCCAGGGTTAGAACCCCAAACCCCCACTGGTGGTGAGTGTGACGGAGACGCAGCCACTCCAGTTGTGTTTCAGGGAACAAACTCACAATTTTATTTCGCAGCTCAGCCTTATATGCAGTTGCTTACGTATTCTCTATGTGGCTCTATGTGTGTCCAGTGCTCCTTCCACCTGTGGGGAGGGATGTGGTGGTGGGAAACCCTCTGAGACCACACCTAGGAGGCCCCAGGGGAACACAATCTTGTCTTCTAACCTCTAAGCCAGGACGGGCATGCCTCCTTGGCCTTCTTTTCCTCCAGGGCATGCCTCAGGACTCCAGGTGAGCCAAATAGGCTCCAACCCAGGGTCTCTCAGGGTCCTGGTCCTGCAGATTCCACCCCACATCTTCCCCCTTCCACCTGTGCCTCATCCCTACACTCCCAAAGCAATCCTGAAACAATCAGCCATTGAAAACCTCATGAAGGTCACAATGAGTCAGATTCAACTTGACGGCAACTAACAACAACAAAAACACAAAATCAGATGCAGGTTAGAATCATGGTTGAGAGCGAAGCCAATCCACCTGTGATTCTAATGCAGATCTGATTGTGTAGTCCTCTAAAACTGTTGAAAGGGTGCAGATTAGATTCCAGAATATATGCTATTTCATTTGCTTTCTGTAAGAATTAAATAGTATAGTCTATATAAGTGCCTAACAGAGGGTCAAATGTACAGAATAGTCTCCATAATTGATAGATACTGTACCTTCTTTCTCTTCAACAGTGTAACTATTTGAACCCTCTAAAAGGAAGATGTTTGCTTTAGGGAAAGTGTATCTTGGGTTCTATTATTGTGAAGTGGAGACCTGAGAGTTGTGCTTACTTATTGTATGTTTTAAATTCTTTTTCTCCCTTCTCTCAATGCAGGGCTTACCACCCAAACGATGGAAGGCAGAAGTTACCCACCTGAGTTGTCCAGAGCCTACCATGTTTGCTTTTTCACCTCCAGCTCCTCTGGCTCAGCGTGGGAGCTCTTTACGAGAGATGTGGATACCAAGCTTCCAACAATCTAAGAAAGAAGCTCAGGCACTCCGGTGGCTGGTGGACCGGAATCAAAATTTTTCATCCCAAGAATTCTGGGCCCTAGTATTCAAAGACTAATTTTAAAAAGTCCCAGAGTGACACAGCTTAGGGCCTTCCTGAGGTTTACTTTCTAGGTTGCCTTAATATGTGAATAGAATAGGTATCTGTTGACTATCTTCAGGATAAGAATTGCTGCCATGCCTTATCAAATGATAGCTATGAATTATCTTTAGGAGTTGCCTGTATATTTTTTATACTAAAAAAGTAAATATTTTTTATGGACATTTGTCAGCTTCAGTTTACATGTTTAGACTCACGTGTTCTCTGCCTTCTGTGGAGATTCACCTAATGTAGAGATTTCCTTGCTGCAGTGGAGACAGAGGATGTAGCTGTGGACTTTGATGCTTCCCCGCCTGTCAGCAGCCTTGGTATTTGGCAAGCCCAGTGCCTTGATGCTGACCATGAACATGAAATGCATTAGAACTTGGCAATGAGAGATTCCATCTGTTGGTTTCCAGAGATGTGAGTGAGTAAGGAAAGCTATGTCCAGCTTATCCACTGTCTAGTCTTTAAGTCAAAAGGACAGGTCCACGTCTGCCTTCTCTATGTCCTAAGCCACCTCTCTAACCTTTTTGGTGTTCTCTTGTCCTGGGGCCTCTTCCCTTTTCCCCTCCAAAGTGGAATGTCTTATGAAGACTTCCTCGTGTGCTGTGATCTGTGAGATGTCACCAATTGTTCTATACACTGCTGAAAAGAAAAATAGTAATTTTGGGGTTCAGGCAGGACAACTGCATGTTTTTATCGAGGTGAGAGTAGAGTGAAGGCCCCCAGCACTCCCTTGTGTGGAAGGTGATTGTCCTCAGGATGAAGTATAGCCTGTCATGGTGGGCATCCACAGGCACTTGGTTTGCGAGCATTTCTTGGTTTCGCATCTGTTTACAGAGAAGGTTCAGCTGTCTTGCCTTAGGCGTCTCCTGGAGATCCATGAAAGACAAGCAGAAGCAATGCTGGCTTTCATTCTGTGAGCTGCTGGGGGTGCTTCTGGACAGCACAGAAGCCTCTTAGCACCTGATGTGTCATAGCTTCTGTATTCTTTATTGTGGAAAGACATAAGCCACTCAGGGTACCCAGAGGACAGAAAGCATCTCAGATACCATGTCCAGGACGTGGCAGAAGAGGGAAATTTAAGAACCTTCATAGCTCCAGCTCCCCTTTGGTTGCAGGCCAGCTCCCTCACACCTGGCAGTGAGCAACATCTTCCTTACATGGTACGCTCTCTGGCCATGGCAGCCAGCATGTGAGAAGTGAGGACTGAGCCAGCACATTCTTTGGGAGCAAGGAGGGGTCCCTTGCTGGATGAGAGAAAGTATCTGTGACTAGGTTCTTCCCAATCCAAGATCTGCCATTAACTAGATAACGATCTTGGACACTCTCTTACGCCTCTTGGCCCTTAGTTTTTTTTGTTTTTGTTTTTGTTCTTCATCTAAAAAGAAGTGATTGAGCTGGTCTTTGAATTTGTTTTCTGTATAACATTCTTTAATTATTGATCAAAATTTAAGAAGTTTAATTTTGCAGGTGTTTTTACTAAGACAATAATAAACTAGTTTACAACAACTGAATGTCATTCAAGAGAAGCATACTCTTTGGAGGAAGAAGCATACGTATTGCATAGTATTGGGGATGGATGAGACTGTATTGCTCTGTCATTTTATTTGCAATATCAACACAGTAAAGGATAGAAAGGGGGATTATTTAAGGCCAGCTTTTTAGTTGTATACTAAGTGAGGTAGGGTTCTTTCTGAACCCTCAAATGACAATCTGAAAAATGATTCATGCCTTTGATAAGAGACCACAGAAGCTTCACTTTTCCATAAATGCCTTGAACAAATATCCAGTGCTTATATGTGCTTGTGTGTCTTAAACCTCAGTGTTTCAAGCAATCTTATTCCATCCTAGTTCATCATCAAGAGTTCATAGATAAAATTCTCCCCAATTTCTCTGAACTATGTACCCACATTTAATTAAATACAATCATTACGACTGTTTAATGCAGCATAAAAATTTTGTGAAAGGAGAAGATGGAGAAGAGGAAATTCCATGGGATTGAATTGAAAATGGAGTATATTTCAAAGAAAATAACAATTCATTGGGACACTGATTGCCCACAGACTCGAGAGTTGTTTTATTTTTTTTTTTTACTTAGCATATGCATCTTCTGTCATTGAGTTTTCATTAATAAGATGTTGCCTTCCCTGTGAAAATTGTTGTTATGGAGTGAGAAGCATGTCCTGATAGTAGCAGGATTCTTATCTGCAAACAGAACCTATGCTTTCTGAATGCCTTAGTACATTTTGCCTGTGTATATCCCATCATGCAAATCTTTCTCCTTATCTCAGTGTCTCCATGTATGAAATATGATTAAGAAAGTAACTTGCCTCACAGGGCTGCTATGAGGAATGGCTTATGACTGTGAACAACTTTGTACAATGCAACATATGATTTAGTGCTTCAGTGTATTTCACCTGGATTATTCACAGGGACAGATTGTCAAAGCCATGTGACAAGGTGAAGAAAAACCTTTCCAGAATTTTGGAGAGGATAATTAGTAATGCTAGTTAGTGTTCTTCACCTGAAAATGGAGGCAACTTTGACCTTCGACTGTGTAGCAAATACACTATTTCACAACCTGAATGTTGTCTGGCTTATTTGTTGCTACAAAGGACTAGTTTCTAGTAACTAGAATATCAGTTGAGGTCATTATCAGTATGAGTAACAGATTGGATGCAGATAGTGTGTGATACCACGGCTGAGAATGAATACACCAGCAATGAGTATCATTGTTTCCAGTCACATGTCATATGTTACACACAGGATAAATCAGTATCTGTAGAAACTTGTATAAATCTAAGAACAGAGTAGACCTGACTTCTAAACTCCTTATGTGATATTACCTACTTAAGAGTCATTGGTAGGACATAATTTCTACTAAACATGACTATTCATTAGATGAATGCAGTTGTCTTAGATGAGACTGCTATAACAGAATACTATGAACAGAGTTGTTTATTAACAATAGGAACTTCTTCACTATCAGGATACTGGGAAATCCAAGGTCATGGTGTCAACAGATTCAGTGTCTGGTGAAGGCCAACTTTCTTTTTCACATTTGACCATCTTCCTGTTGTTCTTCACATGGTGGAATGGTGAGGGGCTGTGTGGGATCTCTTATAAGGGCACCAATTCCATTCATAATTGCTCTACTCTTAGGACCTACCGACTCTTCAAAGGCCTTACCTCCAAGCACTGTCAGGGGACAGGATTTCA
Source organism: Pedetes capensis (assembly GCA_007922755.1). Classification (NCBI taxonomy): domain Eukaryota; kingdom Metazoa; phylum Chordata; class Mammalia; order Rodentia; family Pedetidae; genus Pedetes; species Pedetes capensis. Next base: position 26,812 of record VMDO01010189.1, on the reverse strand, counting down.
ACATATGATCTCGAGGGGCATAAATATTCAGCCACTGATCTCCTCAAACTCTTGTCCTCCTCACAAGCAAAATATATTCGTACATCCAAATAGCCTCCAAAGTCTTAACTTTTGCCACCATCAACACAAAACGGTAATGCTGAAAGTCTCATCTAAGTATTATCTAAATCAGATATGAGTGAGATTCAAGATGTATTTCACCCAGAGACAAATTGCTCCCAAGCTTCAAAGCCAAGTAAGTTATGCATATCCAAAATATAATGGTGGGACAGACATAGGATAAACATTCCCAATCCAAAAGGGAGAAATGGGAAAGCAAAGATGTCCCAGGTTAGTGAGAAACCTCTTGGGGAAATTCCTTTAGACCTTAGGGTTTGAGAAGAATCCTTTTTCACTTTCAGCACTCCCCCTTCCAGGACCATAGGGTTGAGATGTCACCCCATGGCTTGGCAAGACAGCCCCATACCAGCTCTCTAGGACACCGCTTCCCCCATGGTACGGCTTTCTGAAGCTGGCATCATGTAGCCCTGGCTCTAGGTACCTCTGTCCTTTGCAACGAGGAGGAGGCAGCTGTGTCCCCCGCCCCATGCCCTCTGCGTGCCAGGGGACACTGCACTCTGTGGACACCAGAGAAGGCTGCTGCCTGCTGCCCCTGGAGGAGCAGCTTCCGTGGCCTGCACTGCATCAAGGCCCACAGGATCTGCATTGGGGTGCTGAGGAGTATGACACTGAGTGCAGGGAGAGCCTTGAGACGTGAGGTGGTGCAGCAGCACAGGCCCAATGCTGAGAGGTTCCAGTGGTTCCTTCTTTGAAACTGCTCTGTTTCCTCCTCCACCTTGTGCTCTGGGTCTGTGATGGAGTTGTAGCTAGGATGATAACTTGGTCTCTTTTCCAGGGTCAGTCTTTCATCATTTTGGAGAGCAGCTCCTAGCTTCTGTTGAGATGGCTGATGTATACTCCTCAGCAAATGGTCATGTGGGTGCCATTAGTGTTCCCACATTTACAGTATGAAATAGGCTTAGAAATGTCTAAGTTTTTAAAGGTCTTTTTGCTTAACAGTTCTGTTTTTAAGTCTTTTCTCTCTTCTCAGGTTTTATTATAAGTAGTCAGGAGGAGCCAAGCTGTACCTTACACACTTTGCTTAGAAAGAGCTTCAGCTAAGTACCCAGTTTCATCACTCACAAATTCTGCTTTCCACCAAAACCCAGAACACAAACAGTTCAGCCAAGGTATCACTTTAGAACAAGGATCATCTTTTGCCCACTTTCGAGTAACATGTTCCTTGTTACATGACACTTCAGAATGTCTTTACTGTCTTAACAACATTCTGCTCAGGATGATTGAGCTATTCTTCAAGAACATTGATGCTGTTTTATAGTTCTCTTCTTTCTGGGCCCACATCAGAATCATCTTTAATGGTACATGGCAATATAGGCTTTTTCTAGCATGTACTTCAAAACACTTCCAGCCTTAACACTTTACTGAGTTTCAAAGCCAATTCTACATTTTTAGAAATTTATATAACAGCACACCACTCCTGATACCAAATTATGTCTTAGTCAATCTGGGTTCCTATAATATCAGACTTGATGAAAAACACCAAAAATTCATATCTCACAGTTCTGAGAAGCACAAGATCAAGGTGCTCACAGACTTGGTGTCTGGTAAGAGCTCATTTCCTCATTCATAGATGGCTTTTGTTGTGTCTTCACATGGCAGAATGAGTGAGCCCTCTGAGGTCTGTTTTATAAGGCCATTAATCTCATTTGTGAGGGATTCCCCCTCATGACCTCCTTGCCTCCCAAAGATATTACCTCCTAATGCTATCACGTTGGGGTTAGAATTTCAGCATATTAATTTTGGGGGAAGGGCCTGGCAATCCACTCCCGAGGCAATCCTGAAACAGCCATTGAAAACTCTGTGAGGGTCGCTATGAGTTGGATACCGATTCCACGGCACCTAACAACAACAACAACAACAACAACAACAATTTTGGGGGATTGCTGCTACTGCTAGGTGCCACTGAGTTGGGTCTGACTCAGGAACCCTATGTACAGCAAAGCAAAACACTATCTGAGACTATGCCATGCACAGGATCTTTTTTATGCTTAAGCCCATTGTTGCAACCACTGTGTCAATCCATCTAGTAGAGGGTCTTCCTTTTTTTTTTTTTTTCATTGACCTACCTCTCTCCTAAACATGATGTCCTTCTCTCGGGATTGATCCCTCCTGACAACATGTCCAAAATATGTAAGATGCAATATAGCCATCCTTACTTCTAAGGAGCACTCTGGTTGCACTTCTTCTAGAATGGATCTCGTGGTCCTTTTGGCAGTTCATGGTTTATTCATTATTCAGTTCCAGCACCATAATTCAAAAGCATCAGTTCCTTTTGGGAGACACAAACATTCAATTTATAGTACTAGTTTAGACCAATTTTCAGTGAATTATGGTGATTACCTTAAAGCAAGATGGGCACAACTCTGTATAAGTGACATTTATGTTTCTTGGAATCTTCAAAGTATACAGTGTGGAATTTTGCAAGTTTGCAGACCAGAAAGGATGCTGATTAGTTTATTTTTCAAGTAGTTTTGTAATCTGGAAATATATATATATATATATATATATATATATATATATATATATATATATACTTGTGTGTGTGTGTGTGTGTGTGTGTGTGTGTGTGTGTGTGTGTGTGGTACCGGAGAGTTGAACCCAGGGTGTCATGCATGCTTTTCACAAGTGTTCAACCACTGACCCGTAGCCCAAGCCCATTTTTTACTTTGTATTTTGAGACAGGGTCTCACTATGTTATGCTTCTGGCCTCAAACTTGTGATCCTCCTGCCTCTGCATCCTGAGTCACTGTGATTAAAGACATGTGCCACCACCATGCCCGGCTTGAATATTTTTTTTTTAAAAAAACCTTTCTCATTGTTCTTTAGGAAATTTTTTTGTTTTAACTTTGTGTCATCAGAAATAATATCCTCACTGCATAATTCTATTATCAATACATATCCTTCTGATGCATATTATATATCTGATTTATATTTCTTCTGATTATAGAAGTTTAAAAATGCTGGAAAACCTGAGGAAATACAGAATTTGGAACTAGGATTCTAGAGTAGTAAAGTCCTAATCTTAGTTGCCAATGGGAGAGAAACATGTGAAGAGCTCTAGGTTGGGCTTTGGGATTTTATGGTGGTATTAAAACCAAGGACTGAGGAGTGGTCAGAATGTTCTTTGACTCTCCCTCCTCTCCTGGGATTTCTGATGGAGTTTGCACATAGCTGTGAATAGCATAATGGCACTGAAAGAACCTCTTTATGATAGCTATGCAAAAGTGAACAAAATCCAGTGCATGGGTATCTGGTACAAGCTTGATTTAAGCATAGGATTCAGATCTGAAGCCTAAGAAGGATCTTTTGCTGCTTTTCCATCTCCCATATGAGTCTTGAGATCAGCCCATTCAATGTGCCTGCACCAAGAAAGAAGAGAGAGGAATGACCAGGTCTGTAGGTCCTGACCTCACTGACTTATTTGCTGAAGATCAATAAAGGAGAGAGAAAAAAAGAGGAAACTGATCCGGCATTCTCTGAGTGGACCAGCCCTCTCCTGTTCTCCACATGATGTGCATGACTGGGGAATATGACTATAGAAGCTGACTTTTATGTCATAGAACCTCTGTGGCTATAAAATGTGACCCCATCCACTTTCTTAGGCTGCAACTCATTAAATTAGCAACCCAGTAGGACTGGTGGGGGACTTTTTGAAGAGATTGTCAAGGGGTAAAGGTGTGGAGAGGGGCAAAAGTGACCTCCAGGATGTTTGTCCTCTCACACGTTGGGCTTAACAGCTATGCTTGTGGGGAAGTCAGAGATGTGACCATATCCTGCAGAGGATCTGACCAATCCTGATCAACAGAGACCTCCTTTCATCCATCTTCCCGGAGCTGCTTCTCTCATATCTACCCTAGCTTCTTTGTATCCCCTGGAACAGTGACACAAGCAGTTCAATTACTGTCTCTAAAGCTTCAGAAATGAGTCAGAACTGGACATTGATTAATACCTCCAAAGGCACTTGGGATAATGTGGCCAAAAATTTATTCTTTATTTTATTTACAATGCAAAAAAGGACCACACTATCCAACCTACCTTGCACAGATCATACAACTAGCCAAAAATAGGCCATTATGAATATTCAAAGTTTTACTACCATGAATTCATTATTTTTTTAAAAAAATCCTGATTGAGCAGGTAAATTTAAAGACCATTGCTCTAGGTAGGAGGTGATATTAATGGTTTTGAGGAAAGGGCATTATCTCAAGAGCCTTTGGAATGAACCTACATCAGTTCTTACATACACAGAATAAACTCATTTGATGAGTCTACTCACAGGGATAGGGGCCAGTTTGATGTAACAATGTCCTTGATGAAGTAATAAAAATGATTTATTTTGTTAAATCCAAACCTTTGAGTCCATGTCTATTTATTCTGTGTAACAGAATTGGGAGTATACATGAAACACTTCCGCTACACGCCAAGGTCAAGCAGGAGTCCTGTGGGAAAGCCCCAGTGTGAGGTGTGAGTTGAAGTAGCCATATCTTCCATGGAACATTTTTACTCAAAAGAGTGTCTTGCAAACTACACTCACATAGTCTAGGATTTTTGTCAGTCATTTTCATGAAAACAAAGTGAGTCTGTCACTTTAACATACTGACAGCATTTGTTGCCAGTGATAAAAATCTCAGCTTTCAAGGGAAGATTGAAATTTTGGGAAACTAATATCTACCATGTTGAACTGGAAAACTTCCCAATACTTAAAAGATGTTCCTAATGAGATAGATAGTAATATTAACAAATGCTACTTTTGACCTTGAATAAAAACAGAGATGATGACATATAAGAGTGTTGTTTGTTGTTTCTTTTTTTTTTTTAATAATTCTAAGAAAGAAATAGTGTTACATACTAGAGCAGGAACAATTTAAGAGCATATACCAGGAATGCCGAAGAATGTATACACATTTTAAGAGATGTTATCTATGTATTACTTTCCGAAATTGAGTTACAGTAGTAATGTGTGGTATAATGTTCTGGATTATATTTTTACTATCACATCAGAACAAGCATATGACATGCTTCAAACAGCAAAATGGAAAGTTTTTGTCCTAAGATGTGCATACATTTTTGGCACCCTCTGTATGTATTTTTAGTTGAAGAGTTCCATAAGTGACATTTTAAAAAATATTGGTTATTTGAAAATTAAGGTAAGGTAAGCAACAACCAGAGGTACCAATGAAGAAAAGAAGCCTTTTGGCTTTTTAATTGGAATACAAGAAAAACATGAATTAAAGAATAAAAACTTTTAAATACATGCATATTAAAACTGTATCAAGAAAATCATTGTTTTGGGCTAGGAAGCCTTGAATTTATTGAAGTATTTAATAATTTTTTATTGAACATTTACTATGTGCCAAGAGTTATTCTGGGCTGTGGGGATACAGCAGGGAGTGGAATGGACACAGCCTGTGTTATCATAGAGCTTCTAATTCTAGTAGGGAATGAAAATTAAAATGCTTAAGCAAAATGTAAAGCATTTCAAGGAAGCTTATGGTTTTTTTTGTTTGTTTGTTTTGTTTTGTTTTTTGTAAGAGCCCCATGAGGTGGAATTTACCTCCTGGGCCCCTACTACTCACTCCATCTGAAATGTGAAATGTGAATATAGATTTATAGAATATATTAAATGACCTATATTAACAATGAGCTATGTTACAAGTACTAAAAGTCCAAATTCGAAATATGTTGGCAAGTCGAGAATTCTTTTCTCTGTTCCTTTCATTGTTTACTACAGGGTTTATTTCTGTTGCCCAGGACTTGTTGATTTCTGACAAGAACTCTGACTCCAGGAATGGAAATAGCAGTAGCGAGCTCACTGGGGCAGGTGGTCCTCTCATCCATCTGCATCTGTTCACCTTAAGTAGAGAGGCCAGTATGAGTCAATATTTACTTAGCCAGAGTGTCTCAAAAAGGGCGAAGAGTTTCATCTTACGAGCTGTGTTCAATCACTGTACACAGTTCACACACCATTAATAAGAAGACTCATTTTGCCATTGAAATAGTCTACTAGCCAGAGAGAATGTGAGTCACCTAGATGAGCATCTTTAAATATCAAAGGTAATCATAGATGTTGTGTACTTACTGCATTCATAGTCTGAAGTCCCAACTCCAGCATGCGGTTAATCTGAAGTGAAAGAGCAGAAACAATGAAATGAACCAAACTTCTGTGGTACCCTCATCCCCATTTATGTGTTTGTTTTTGCAGTAGCTCCAAGTGATGCTGTTGAAAACACAGTCTGGTAACTTTTATTCAGGAAGATGGTGCAGCTGCAGCTCTTCTTGAGCAGTAAATGTTTTCTGGAAAGACTGTGACAATAGGGAGGGTGGTGGTATAACTCACATCCAAATTGGGACACTTTGAGAGTGAGAGAGAGTTCTGTTGGGTAAACCAGGACAATAGGCATAAACTGGGAATAAAGCATCCAAAGATTAAGGGTATAAGGGAGCACAGAGGGTATTCTGAGCCAGTCTCTGAGGATAGGGTGCTTGGATGAGGAAAGATAACTAATAGCTATTAAGGATGTCATGTGCCGGGCACTGGGCTAGATGCTGTCACATATAATGACATTTGCCACAATAACCACCGTAGGTATATAGATTTTCTCTGCATTTATAATATAAAATGAAACTCAAACGATGGTGGCATGAAATCTTAACTTTTTTTAATTGGGAGAAACAATTATTTAAGATTTACCAGTAACTTCTTTCCTAGTGGTAAAGACCCGCTAGTGTCCTAGATGTGGATGATCTGTGCTTCAGCTAGAACCAGCTGAGCAACCCCTTTACCTAGGATGATGGGAGACTCTCAGGCTCCCTTTATTCTGGAGGAAGCAAGTAATTTTTTTGTGTTTGGAAAGGATGGTACCTCTGCCAAACACCTTAGTTATGGAAAACTTGCATTCGTCCACTTTCCATTGATTATAACACACCACCACAGACTGGATAAGTTTCAAAACAAAGAGGATTATTTTGGCTCATGTTTCTGGTCCAAGGTTGAAGAGCAGCATTTGTTGATGGCTTCTTGCCAGCAGAGTTCCAAAGTGGTAACAGGCCATCACATGCAAGAGACAGGGAGTATATGTGCATGTGCTCAGGTCTCTCTTCTTAATGAAGCCACAAATATTAAATCATGGGGCTTCCCCCACCATGACCTTATCTAATCTTGATCACTTCCTAGAGGCCTCACCTCTGAACACCTCTGAACATTTCCACTCTCAATATCTCACAGTAGGGATTTAATTTTCAACATATCCAAACCATAGCAAAATTCAAAAGCCAATTATAGGGAAGAGTGTAAATTTGAGTACAGATGCTACAGTCTCTTGCAAATAAAATTATTGGGACTTCTAGATCTTTTCTCCTCTCTTTACAGATATTTTTCCCCCACATCTTCTTTTGAAATAATTTTAGAAGTATGACTTAATTGTAATAATAACATAATGAACACTTGAATATTCTTCAGTAACACTCACTAATTGATAACATTTTGCCACATTTGCCTTATCTCTTTCTCTTTTAATATTGTGTCATTGGAAAGTAAGTTGTAGACATTAAGACATTTCATCTGTTCATCTTGTATCGAGGGCATTTATCTTGGTCCATTTGGGTTGCTATAATAAAGTACCATGAACTAGGTGACTTATAAACAACAATTTTATTTTGCACAGTTTTGGGGGCTGTGACGTCCACAATCAAAGTGCTAGCAGATTCAGTGTGTGGTGAGAGCCCACTTCCTGGCTCATAAGTGGCCATCTTTTCACCAAAACCTCAGATGGTAGGAGTGAGGATCTCTGGGTTCTCTTTAATAAGGACACTAAATCCATTTATAAGGGTTCCACCTTCATGAAGTAACCACCTCCCAAAGGCCTAACACCTAATACCATTATTTAAGAGAATACTTAAACATGAATTTGGGGAGGGGGAAGCACAAACATTCAGACCATAGTATGTTTCTTCAAAATAATCACGGTACCAGTATCACAACCACGAAATGGAACACAGATATAGCAATACTATTTATTACACAGTCCGTATTCACCATTTCCCATTTCCCCAATGATTTATGATGGCTCTTTCTTATTTCCAATCCCACAGCCAGTTGAAGATCTTCACATTGCGTTTATTTATTTATTTATTTTTATAAAACCTTACTCTTTTTAAATCTAGAACAGTTCAACTGTTTTTCTTTGTTTTATTTTGCTTCATTTTTTTGACTTTTGTGCCCTTGGTATTTATGAAAATTCAAAACTATTTGTCTTGTAGAAAATCCCATAGTTAGATTTATCTAATTGCTTTTTCATGATTAAATTCATGGGCTCCTCGTCTTTTGAGGTTTTGTGTTATTTGAACATTACTGATGAACTGAAAGAGACCCTGACCAAGGCCACCTGTCAGGGAGGACCCTAGTATAGTTTTGGAGGAGTGGACACTGTGTGGGAAAGGGGTGTGTGGGATTGTGACTCGGATTGGACATTCTGGTCAACTAGACAGTTCATTTTATGTAGTGAGGTGTGTATGAGAAGGGGAGGGGAGGAAATCATCTCAGAACCAGAAAAAGGTTGGCTCCTTAAAATTAGAATGGGTTAGCTCCCCACATCTGTAACAGAATACTTGAGATAATCAACTCAGAAGAAGGAATGTGTTAGCTTCTCATCTCTGTAATAGACTACTTGAGATAATCAACTCAGAAGGGAAGATTAATTTTGGTTTACGGTTTCAGACATGTCAGTCAGTGGCTGCTTGGCCCTATTATTTTGGGTCTGTGGTAAGGCCAAACCTCATGGCAGGGAGCATGTGGTGGAGCAAAGCTGCTTACCTTATGGCAGCTGGGAAGCAGAAAGAGAGAGAAAAGGTGATGTCCCAATATCCTCTTCCAGGGCCCTGCCTCATTGACCTCAGTCCTTCAAAGTAGGTTGCACCTCTTAACATTTACACCACCTCCCAATAGCACCACCATCTGGGGACCAAGTCTTTAGCACATGGCCTTTGGGCAGACATTTCAGATCTGGACCCTAAGAAAGAAGAAAAGAATAATTAAGAGAGAAAGAAGTCAGGGGAAGACAAAAAAATAAAAATAACCTAAGGAAGTATATGGGCTAGGATTTAGCTCAGTTGGTAGAGTGCTGCGCTGCAGTCTCTGAGGTCCCGAGTTCAATTCCCAGCACCACAAAAATGGGAGAAGGACATGGCAATCCCGAAATAGTCAGCCATTGAAAACCCTATGAAGGTCGCTAGGAGTCAATACTGACTCAACGGCACCTAACAACAACAACAAGGAGGAGGTATATGTAGAGAGAAATGTAAATATGCAAGCAGATGAGTAATGGTGATAGTGGATGAGATATTCCAGTGCACAAATTAATTTTTTCCAGTTTTCTCTGTAATCCAATTATAACCAAGAACTAATATTTTCCTGAAGTTCTTAAGTATATCAGAATATTTAGAAAAAAGGATAAAAAATCCTTTTGGGATAGGAGAGAAGCTCATATTAAATGTGACTTCATTATCTAAGATGATGAAGCAGGGCATGTCAATTATTGTATAGTCTCCAATCTAATTTGCATCCTTTCAATAGTTTTAGAGGGCTAAAAAAATCAGCCTCAGATCAGAATATCATACAGATTGGATTCTAATTTTTAGAGTAAAATCTAATCTAATAATTAGAATTAAATCTGCCCACGATTCTGATCCACATCTAATTTTTCCACCTTCTAAAACTATTGAAAGGATGCAGTTAGACAATAATAAATGACCAATCTAAATTTCAAACTCAAGATTGTTCTGATAGTATATGTGATGGTTAGTTTTATGTATCAATTTGACTAGGCTAAAGGATGCCCAGATAGCTTGGAGAACATTATTTGTAGGTATATGTGTGAGGGTGTTTCCAGACAAGATTAGCATTTGAATTAGTGTACTGAGTAGACAAGATTACTCTCAAAAGTGTGAGCAGGCATCACTGAATATCTTGAAACCCTAATACAATAAAAAGATCAGGCAAGAGTGAATTCTCTTTCTCTTCTTGAGCTAGAACATCCAGCCCTAGTGCATCAGTACTCATGGATCTTGGGCCCTTCAATTCAGACTAGAAATTCCCTTTGCCACTCCCACCCTCTGCCTTTCTCAGGCCTACAGAGTTGGACTAGGAATTATACAAACAGCTCTTCTCATTCTCCAAATTGCAGATGACTGACAGTGGGACTTCTTGGCCTCTTATCATTTGAACCAATCAATTCCCATAAGAAATCTCCTTATCTATATCTACATCTATTTCTATATCACCTGTCTCTTGTTAGTTCTATTTCTCTGGAAGACCCTGGTGTGCTCTCCAAAATTCATATTCTGCCCCATCTTTTGAAATCCAACATCCCCAAATAAACTTTATTTCACAGATGTTCCTTGACTTAGAACGTGATTGCACATCTCCAGTGTAATTAGAAAATGTGCTTAGTACACCTAATGTGCCAAATCTTACAGCTAAGCAACACAGCACACTGTGGAGTCTCTATTGTTTCCCCTGTGATCATGTGGCTGACAGATCTGTGACTCATTCCCGTGGCCCAGCATCTCCAGAGATGATCATATTGCATATTTCTAGCATGGAAAAAAATCAGAATTCAAAATTTGAAGTAACATTTCTACTAAATGGACATTACTCTCATGCCATTATAAAACTGAAAAAATGTTAATTGAAACAACATAAATCAGAGACCGTCTGTGTTACAAGAGGCTTTCAAATCTTCAAAAAGTTTTAGGGAGTGACAGTAATATGGAACAGACAAGTATGAGCAATGAAGAAAAAGTTGAAAATCACTTTCTGAGGAGGTATCAAAGGAGTGTTAAGTTGGCTGAGGTAGATTGTTCAGTGAGGCCAATGCACACAGTCCAGTCATCATTCCAGAGAAAAAGGCTTCCTATGAGTTTCCTTACAGAGGCCAAAGTCTGCATTTCAGCTTCAGGAAATCCCCAAACAGGAAATAAGATGTTGCAAGCTTTGGGCTTTGGGGACAGACTCAAGAGAGAGATAAATTTCAACAACCTAAAAATTGCTCCGTGACTTTTTTGGCTTCCGAAGCCACCCTTCCTCTCTCTGTCTGTAGCTGGCCCAAGTGCCCTCAGTCTTATCACCCATCATTCCAGAACTGCTGTTGATCCACACAACCACATTCCCACATCCCCACATGGTCTCCACTGAAGCCACACGATCCTTTAGCAAACTAGAGAGTCATTCACAGAGGGCATGGAAAACAGAACAACCCCAAATCTTGGGCAGACTAGAAAGAATCTATGGATGGTAGCAAAGAGAGGAGCTGTTGCAGAACTGGAGTTTAAACAGTGATCTCAGCTCTGGCAGCCTCTGGGATGACCTTGGAAGTAACTTTTCATCTGTGTCAACTCATCAGAGCCTCCAGACATACAATTTCAGCCAAACAAAGTTTCCTACATTTGCCCATTTGACAGCATTTAGGCACAGGCTTCATTGAGCTAGGCAATGTCTAGCCATTGTGAAGGGACAGCCCCCCCATCCCCTCCTTTTCTAATACTCGCACAATTTATGGGGAAACACTCCACTATGCAGGTATGTCAAGCTATTATATGGTGGTTTGGGGTTTGGATGAATCTGGAGGTAACTGGAGTGTGACACCAGGGACTGAAAGTCTGAATGTTTCCACCAGGATTTACACATCTTTTGAAACGGTCTTATGTGTGCTTGCTGCTTCCCAGTGAAACAGCACTGGGTCTCAGGCTGTGTATTGCTTCTCTGTTGTTTACCCGTGTCCCATATTTCCTCTGGGCACTGCCTACTGCGTAATTGATTAATATGAGGTTGTGATTAATGCTTTGGAGTCTGTTATCCAGGAGTATAGGACGGTCCAGGATGAATCCAATTTCAGAACAGCCAGGGGTGAGTGATAGTACTTCTCTTCTCTCATCTCTCATTGACTCCAGACATCCAAAGTGAGCTTGGCAATTGTCTAAGAAGGAAAGGACTGACATGTGACTTTTCCCAATGGAAAATTTCACTGTCCATTTGGGTCCCTGTGTTTACTGCATCTCAAAGAAACCATGACAACCATGTTTGTCTCTATTTCCTCTCCCCTAGATGTTTCTGGTTCCATCTGTTAGATATTCACTGATAAAATATTTTTTTTTCTCTTTTCTCATTAGAAGTACAGTTATGTGAGGGTTTTTTTAAATAAAAATTTGAATGTGATACTTGGTTTAGTAGATTATTAAAGAGCATCTCCACACCTCCTTTTTCTTAATTTTTACTGGCATGTGAACATGTTCACTTGTTTGATTGCCACAAAGTTCTTGTGTGATATGCAAAAATGTATCATCACAAAGAAGGAAAAAGCCTTGCTCTGTAGGTATTTTGTTTGTGTGACAGAAAAGTGGCCCTTACATTCTCAAGCCTCATGGTGGAGATCTTGTCTCTTTCAAACTCTGAAAGCTCAGGCATTGGCAGCTGAGCACGTCCCTCCTTCCTCAAAAGTTGTCTTTGCTTTTTAAGGCTTTTTCCAAGCTCCCAGGTTCACAAGGTTATTTCATAAGCATTGTACACAGAAAGTAGCATCTAGGGTACATGCTTCAGTTTCAGTGGATCACAAATGGGGTTTCTTTTTAGGGTGTAGGATGTTGTTTACACTGAATTGCACTGCTAAAGCTGGGCAAGACAGAACCATCCCAGGCCCAGTAGTCCTGGTTCCTATCTGGTTTTCCTTTGTTACTGAGTACGTTTATGAGCTAGAGAGAAGCGTTTTACCTCATTATGAACCTCAGTTCTTTCATATATAAAATGAAATGGAACCAGATGACATTTAAGTTCCCAACAAGCTTTAAAATGATACAATTCTACATGGCTGAACACTGGTTAACACCTTCCACCCATACAGGCGGTTGTAGCCTGTCTTCTTCACTCACTCTATAACCATTCTCACCCATCTTGTCTGTTTCAGATACTCAACCCATTAACGTGAGCTGTGTTACTTTGATTTAAAACTTTTTCCTATTAACTTTACTGCATTGTAATTACATGAAATACTATTCACCCATTTCAGATTCAGGGAGTTTTTCCAGGTGGACATAGATGTATATCCACCACCACCATCAGAATCAGACCATTCAATGACACTAAAAGTCCCTTAGTTACCCTGCATAGTCAGTACTCCCTGTTTCTGGACTCCAGCAATCACTCTCTGACACAAGACATTTTTTCTCCTCATGCTGTGCTTCTAATCTTGCTCCAAACATGTACGTTCACCTACCAACAGGGAAGCTTGGCTTGGATCAACATAGTCACTGCCCCCTCCCCCGCCATTAACAAAGGAATCAGGATTTTTGTCCATAAACCTATCTAATCACCAAAACTGCACACCTGCAAGTCATCCTGTATTCCTTTCTTGCCTTCTCTTTCCATGTTAATCCCTCGCAGTCAATAATTTACTTCTTAGAGAACAGAATGCACCACAGCCTGGAAAGGGGAAGAAGGTGGGCTCGAGAAAGGATTATTGAGGGGTACAGGTGTACAGTCAAATAAGAGGAATGACTCCTAATGTTCTATAGTGCAGTAGGATAATTATGGTTGACAATAACTAATTGAATATTTCAAAATGGCTAGTAAAGAGGATTTCAAATGTTTCCAACACAAAGAAATGTAAGTGTCTGAGGCCATAGATATACTATTACCCTGATATGATCATTATACATTGTATACATATATTGAAATATCATATTGTACCTAATTAAAAGGGCTGGGATTTAGCTCAGTTGGTAGAGAGCTGCGCTGCAGTCTCTGAGGTCCCGAGTTCAATTCCCAGCACCACAAAAATGGGAGAAGGGCCTGGCAATCCACTCCCAAGGCAATCCCGAAATGGTCAGCCATTGAAAACCCTGTGAGGGTCGCTATGAGTCGGATACCGACTCGATGGCACCTAACAACAACAAACAACAACCTTATTAATATGCTAAAATTACTATATGTCAATTAAAAATATCTACCACCTTAATATTTTCACATCTATATCTTCCTTCTGCTGCTATTTTAGTTCAGAGTCTTACCCAGTCTTTAGGATAGGGACTTTCTTCCATAGCCCTGGCTTTCCAACCTTACCTCTTCCTTTGACCCTTCAGTGTGCCCCATAATTTGGCTATACAAGCTAATTACACATTGCCTGGATACTCTGTGCTGTCTTCATAGATCAGCACCTTTGTATACACCGTTTATTTCCTCTACCTGCAGTATCAGCTTGACAGTTTCCTGTTTATTCTTCCAGACTTAGCTCTAATTCTCTCTTCAGTGAAATTTGCCCAAATACTCTCAGAGGCTTAGTTCCTCCTTTTCTTTCATTACACACTGTATGTGTCTCCTATGTCATCACCAGAGTATACTCCAGTGTTGAAGAGGGGGAGCAGGGTAACCTACTCTTCAAATGGGCTTACCAGACAATTGGGCAGTTGAGCTCATATGTACATACCACACCCACACACCCATCAGCAACAAGAATGAACATACATGATACGCTTTGACTTTCGGTTGAAAGTCTATTCCAGCTCTTTACATTTTAATGAGATGCTAGGGCTTTTGGGGGGCTGGGATTTAGCTCAGTTGGTAGAGTGCTGCTCTACAGTCTCTGAGTCCCGAGTTTGATTCCCAGCACCACAAAAATGGGAGAAGGATGTGGCAATCCACTCCTTAGGCAATCCCGAAACAATCAGCCATTGAAAACCCCATGAGGGTCGCTATGAGTTGGACATGACTTGATGGCACCTAACAACAACAACAACAACAGGACTTTGGGAGTGATTCTTCTAACACATTTCATTAGTTTCTCCTATAGTTTCTTTCACTGATTCTGGGACAGTATGTTAATTATCCTCACTGTTCTGGATTATGCAGCATCTGTGGTACCGTATTCCTGCAAATGTACCACACTGGCATCTGATCTGTCAGATCTTGGAAGCTAATCAGGGTCAGGCCTTCTTAGTACTTGAATGGGAGACCACCTGGGAACACAGAGTGCTATAGGCTTGGGAGAAGGACCTGGTAGCCCACTCCCCAAATAATCAGCCATTGAAAACTCTATGAATAGTAGAGAAGCAATCATGCAAGGGATGGCACACCATCAGGTAGTGTTCCATCTGTTGCACATAAGGTTGCTATGAGTAGGACCTTACTCTACAGCACCTAACAACAACAACAACATTAAGTTGTTGTTGTTACTGTTAGGTCGGTGTCTGACCTAACATAGCAACCTTCATAGGGTTTTCAATGGCTGATTTTTTCAGGTTTGCTTCAGGAGTGAATTGCTGCATCCTTCTCCCGTTTTTGTGGTGTTGGGGGTCGAACCTGGGTCCTAAGAGAGTGTGGAGCAGCACGCTACCAACTGAGCTAAACCTCAGTCCCCACAGATTATACTGTATGCATATTCTGCAGATTATCTTGCTAAAACATCATCTGTTTCCTATTACCTTCTCTTATGCTAGTCTCCTCTGTGTCTGGCACCAGGAGGAAAAAGGTGAGTGGGAAAAAAGTATTCCTGCAATGTCTATTTAAAAACTTATTATATTATTTTTAGAATCTGTTTACATGTTTGTCTCCTGCAGACTAAGTTCCTTAATGGTATCTTTTTCCTGTGCATATCCCTAGTGCCTAGCACAGAGCCTGGTAGAATGAATCAATGAATAAATTTATGAACTTGAGTACTGTTTGCATTTCTGTTACCATCTGACCATCAAGGAACTTAGTCTGCAGGAGACAAACAGATTTTGTAAACAGATTCTAAACATAAGGACAAAAGTCCTTGCAACTGAGTCAATAAACAACTTCATGATAAATGGAGAAAAGATTGAGGCTGTCCAAGATTTTGCTTTACTTGGTTCTACAATCAACACCCATGGAAGCAGTAGTCAAGAAATCAAAAGACACATTGCATCAGGAATAACTGTTATAAAAGACTCCTTTAAATGATTGAAAAGTAAAGATGTTATGTAGAAGAGGAAAGTGGGCCTCATTCATACCATGGTATTTTCAGTCCATTGTGGTTGTGAAAGCTGAACATTGAATAAGGGAGACAGAAGAAGAATTGATGCTTTTGAACTATGGTGCTGGAAACAAATATTGATTATGCCATGGACTGCCAAAAGAACCAACAGATCTGTCCTAGAAGAAGTGGAATCAGAGTGCTCCTTGGAAGTAAGGATGGCTAGACTGCATCTTACATGTTTTGGACATGTAGTCAGGACAGACCAATCCCTGGATAAGGACATCATGTTTGGGAGAGTGGCAAGTCAATGATAAAAGGAACAACTAGATGGATTGACACAGTCTGCAACAATGGGCTTAAACATAAAAAAGATCATATGCATAGCACAGTGTTGGATAGTATTTTGTTCTGTTGTACATAGTGTTACTATGAGTTAGACCCAACTTGACCATACCTAACAACAACATAGATACCATATATTTTTTAATCTGATCCACACACTTCCAACCATTTTAGAGGGCTACAAAATCAGATGTAGATTAGAATTGTGTGTGGATTGGATTGGAGAATATACAGTAGTTATTTAGAATAATTTGCCAAGTCTTATTGCTGGTGGTGGACATGTAGGCATAAATATATATGTGCGTAGAACCTATGGTACATTAAAAGAGAAGAAAATAAACTGCAGGAGAAAAAGCAACCAAACAAGGTACCATTTTTTCATTAGTACTTTAGAAAGAGTAAGTATAGTAACTGTTAAGAATGTTGATTGCTGAGATGGAGGTGGGGCTAGTGTTCTCCTCCAGGATTAGAAGAGTCTGGAGAGGTTCTCTCATTTCTCTGCATGTGGTTAGAAGACCAGGAGAAGGAACACCTGGAAGCCACTTTGTTTTCAATGTTTAGAAGAATGGGTTGTATTGCTAAGCGTCAGAGGGATGGGTAAAGCATAAAAAAGTCCTTTGGAGATATATATGCCTTACAAATATGGTTAGTGTATTATAATTTCAGATTTGATAGATCATACTATCACAGGCTAAAACTCTATGTTTTTTCTCTCACGATGACCCTTTGTTTTAGGTAACAACAATGTTCATGTGGGTTGTCTCTATTTCATATATTTATGTTATGTATATTTATATGATGCCTTAGGTTATTCCTCAATTGAGTGAGATTACCTAGTAGATTATCTTGTCCTAGACGTTCATGACTTTCTTTAAATTCTCTATAGCTCCAAATTATTGAATAGTATCATTAATATCACATGCAAGCAAAATTATACTAAAGATCATTTAAAAGTGACTGCAGCAGTATATAGACAGGGACGTGCTGGAAAATTGAGCCAGATTCAGAAGAGAGTGAGGAACATCATTGCTGATGCCAGATGGATATTAGCTGAAAGCAGACAATACCAGAAAGATGTCTATCTATGTTTTATTGACTATACAAAGGCATTTGACCTGTGGGTCATAACAAATTATGGACAACACTGTGAAGAATAGGAATACCAGAACACCTAAATCTACTCATGAAGAATCTGTACACGGACAAGGAGGCAGGCATTCAAACAAAACAAGGAAAAACTGCTAAGTTTAAAGTCGAGAAATGTATGTATCAGGGCTGTATCCTTTCACCATATCTCTTCAACTTCTTTGCTGAGGAAATAATCCAAGAAGGTGGACTTTATGAAGAACATGGCATCATGATTGAGGGAAGACTCATTAACATCCTGTGTTATGCAGATGACACAACTCTGCTTGCTAAAAGTGAAGAGGATTTGAAACATTTACTGATGAAGGTCAAAGAACACAGCCTTCAGTATGAGTTGCACCTCAATATCACGAAAACAAAAGTCCTTGCACCTGGGTCAATAAGCAACTTCATGATAAATGGAGAAAAGATTGAGCTTGTCCAAGATTTTGCTTTACTGGGTTCTACAATCAACACCCATGGAAGCAATAGTCATGAAATCAAATGACACAGTGCACTGGGAAAAGCTGTTGCAGAAGACCTCTTTAAAGTATTGAAAAATGAAGTCACTGCACTGAAGATAAAGATGCACCTGATTCTTGCCTTGATATTTTCTGTCATATCATATGGTTGTGAAAGCTAGCCATTGAATAAGGGAGATAGAAGAATTGATGCTTTTGAATTATGGTGCTGGAGCCAAATATTGATTATACCATGGACTGCCAAAAGAATAAACAGATCTGTCCTAGAAGAAGTGTAGAGTGCTCCTTGGGCGCAAGGATGGCTACACTGTATCTTACGTTATTTTGGACACACAATCAGGAGGGACCAATCCCTGGAGAAGGGCATCATGTTTTTGAGAGTGACAGATCAACGAAAAAAAGGAAAACCCTCTGCTAGATGGATTGACATAGTATCTGCAACAATGGACTTAAATATAAATGAGATCATGTACCTGGCACAGAATTGGGGAGTGTTTCATTCTGTTGTACATAAGGTCACTAGGAGTCAGTCCCAACTCAATGACACCTAACAACAGTAACAATAGCTAAATATATATGTGTTATATTCAAAACTTTTTTTTTCAGTATGTGGCAGTCAAACTCAGGGTCTCGCACATACTTTGCAAGTACCCTACCACCGAGCTGCTCCCCCAGCCCATTTTTAAATTTTTTATCTTGAGACAAAGTCTCACTAAATTTCTCAGGCTTCCTCTGGTCTCAAACTTGCAATCCTCTTGCCTCAGCCTCCCAAGTTGCTGGAATTAAAAGTGTGTGCTATTGCACCCAGCTCAGACATTTTATTTTTATATATGGCTATGATGTGATTTGAGCCTCCAACCACTCAATAAGGTGGAAATACTACTCTGAGTTCTGTGAATGTAAAAAGAAGTGCAGAATATCAAGTAACATCCAAATTTACACATAAATAAGTGGCACAGTCCAGATTTACAGCAAAGTTTATGATCCTTCTGCATTATAATTTTTAAAGAAACAATTATTCCTAAGGATATACTTAGTGGTTTTTAGCTGGCAAAGGAAAAGGGAGAAGCAGCATTTTTAGTCATGGACTTGGTATATTTCTCAGGTCATCGATATTACTTCTACAGTGGTTGTTCATGGGGTGCATAATCCACCCAAGGTTCTGTTTTTAATTGGTTCTTAATACAGGAGGTTTGTCAGCTGATAGTGTGAACCAAATCTTCACACAATTGAAGATGATGGGCATCATTGCCTAGAAGCTTATCAAAAGCAGAGGCGTAAGAAGTAAGGAAATTTGGAAATTACTAATAAAATAAGATTACTGGGAAAAAATCATGGTAGAAAATTACTCAAATTTGGCAAACAAGCAAATCAACCCACAGACACTAGATACTGAGTGAACCCCAGATAGAATAAATATGATGAAATCCATGGCATGATACAGCGTAAACTTCTCACAACAAATCCATAGAAAAACATCTTGAAAGTAGGTGGGAGAAAATGAGGAAATACCAATCCAAATGGCCAAAGTTTTCTCTTATGAAATCAGAGAATCCAGAAGGAAGCAAAACATTTTCCAAGTACTGGAAGGCAAGACCTGTCAACTAATGAATTTCCTACCTGATAAAAAAATCTCACTCAGAATGAAGGGGTAGTTAAGAGGAAGGTAATCTAAGAGATTTGCTATCAAATCTTCTCTTAAAGATTAGTTAAAGGAAGTTCTCTAACATAAAGGAATTGATAACAGAAGACTTGAATTTTTAAAAGAAAAATTAGGAAAAAAAATGTAACTAAGGAAATTTGGCTCTAAAGAGCTCTTTCTCTTTAACTAAGTAGTGTGCTGTTATTTAAACTTTAATAAATACCAAGTTCTGTAATGGCCTCACTACTATCTTCTCTCTCCTTTTCCCTTTATTAGTAAATACTGATGGGGTACAGAGTAAAACAGAATTGGCTTTTTTCATTATACATCCTTTACATCACATTTGGCAACACTTTCATCAACTCACGAAGTTGATAGAGGCTCACAGCTAATGTGTAGTAAAACTCAAATGCTTATCTGGGTTATACTCCCCTATTTTTCCAATATACTCATGAAGTTGCACTGTTTACATTGAGATCTTCCTGTCTCCATTCATCCCTTCACACTGACCCTCCTCCCCAACCCATCTTCCCCAATCTTCACTTCCCTCAGCTAGCTCCCTTCTTCCTTCTTTCTACTTTTTGTATTTCCCTTCTTTTTTTTTTTTTTTAATTTGCAGTACTGAAGTTTGAACCCAGGGCCTTACGCTTGCATACTTTGCAAGTGCTCTACCACTGAGTTGCACCCCCAGCCCATTTTTTCACTTTTTGAGACAGGATCTTGCTAAATTATGCTGATTACCTCTGGTCTCTAACTTGCAATCCTCCTGCCTCTGCCTCTTGAGTTGCTGGGATTACAGGCATGTGCCACCACACCTGGCTATGTTGTCCCTTCTTGGTAAGTTTAATTGAGCATTTTTTATATATCTACTTATGTATAGGATTTTTTTCTTCCTTTAAGTATGATTCAGCCCCCACATATGGGTAAGAACATATGGTAATTCTCTTTTTGAGCTTGTGTTCATTTGCTTGAAATGATGTTCTCCAATTCCATACATTTTGCTGTAAATGACATTATTTCATTTGTTTAATTGCTGAGTAGTATTTCATTGTATATGTACCATAGTTTTTCTTAATCCATTCTTGTGTTGATGGGCACCTTGATTGGTTCCATATCCTTGGCATTTTGAAAATTACTGCATTGAACATGGAGATGCAGGTGTCTCTGTGGTATGATGACTCACCTCTCTTTAGGTATAGTTCCAGTAGTGGTATACCTAGATCATATGGCAGTTCTATTTTTGGTTTTCTGAGGTATCTCCATATTGATTTCCAAAGTGGTCAAGCCAATTTACAGTCCCACCAACAGTGTAATAGGGTTCCTTTTACTCCACAATCTCACCAGCATTTGTTATTACTTGTTTTGTTGATCTTGGCCATTCTTACTGGAGTTAGGTGGAATCTCAGAGTTTTGATTTGCATTTCCCTAATGGTTAGGGATATTGAGCATTTTTTCATGTGCTTCATGGCCTTATGAACATCTTCATTTGAGAACTGTCAATTCAGTTCCTTTGCCCCCTTGCATATTGGATTATATTTTATCTTGGGAATTATTTTCTTGAGTTCTTTATAAATTCTAGAAATTAATCCTCTGTCAGATGTGTAGGATACAAAGATTTTCTCCCATTCGGTGGGCTCTTCCTTAACTCTGTTGATTGTTTTCTTTGCTGTACAAAAGCTTTTTAATTTCATGTAATCCCACTTGTCTATTCTTGATGCAGTTTCCTGAGCAATTGGAGTGTTATTAAGGAAATGCTTTCCTATGCCTATATGTTGGAGCATGTTGCCTCTCTGTTCTTCTAGTAATTTTAAGGTTTCTAATTTTTTATTGAGGTCTTTTATCCATTTTGAATTAACTTTCCCTGCAGATTGAGAGGTGTGGGTCTCTTCATTTTTCTGAAGGTGGAAATTCAAGTTTCCCAGCACCATTTGTTGAAGAGGCTATCTTTTCTCCAATTTGCCTGCTTAGCTCCTTTGTCAAAGATTAGGTGGTTATAGATGCATTGGTGTATTTCTGGGTCCTCAATTCTGTTCCACTGGTCTTCAGGCCTGTTTTTATGCCAGTACCAAGCTGTTTTACTACTATATCCATGTAGTATAGTTGAAAGTCAGGGATTGTGATCCCACCTGCACTAGTTTTGCAGCTTAAAGAGTGTTTTGGCTATATATGGTCTTTTGTGTTTCCATATGAATTTTTGGATTATTTTTTCTATTTCTGCAAAGTATGTCGTTGGAATTTTAATGGGGATTGCATTCAATGTATAAATTGCTTTCAGTAGTATAGCCATTTTTAAAATATTGATTCTCCCAATCCATAAGCAGGGGAGATCCTTCCACCTTCAAGTATCCTCTGTGATTTCTTTCTTTAATGTTTTGAAGTTTTCCTTGTAGAGATCTACAGGATCTTTGGTTAGATCGATTCCTAAGGATTTATGATTTTGGTGGGCTATCATGAAAGGATTTATAGCCTTAATTTCCTTCTCTTTCCACTCACCATTGTTGTAAAAGAAGGCTACTGATTTTTGAGTCTTGATTTTGTATCCTGCTACTTTGCAGAAGGAGTTAATTAGGTCTAAAAGTTTTCTTTGTTTCTTTCTTGCTTTTTTTTTTTTTTTTTGTGGTACTGGGGGTTGAACCCAGGGCCTTGCACTTGCATGCTTGCAAATGTAGGAACACTGGGCTTCATGCCCAGCCCATTTTTTAACTTTTTGAGACAGGGTCTCGCTAAATTATGCAGACTGCCTCTGGTCTTAAACTTGCAATCCTCCTGCCTTGGCCTCCCGAGTCTCTGGGATTACAGGCATACGCCACCGCACTCAGCTGGTCTAATAGTTTTCAATAGGAGTTTTGGGGGCCTTTAGTTAAAGGACCATGTCATCCTTGAAGAAGGATAATTTGACCTCTTCTTTGCTTATCTGTATTCCTTTGATTTCTTTCTCTTATCTGATTGCTCTGGCTAGGACTTCAATTACAATACTAAATAAGATAGGAGAGAGTGGGCTTCTTTTTGTTGTTTCTGATCTTAGAGGAAGTGGTTTCAATTTTCTCTATTTAATATTATATTGTCTGTAGGTCTGTTATAAAAGGCCTTTATGATGTTGAGATATTTTCCTGTTATACTTATCTTCTCCAAGGTTTTTATCATGAAAAGGTGTTGCACTTTGTGAAAGGCTTTCTCAGCATCGATTGAGATGATCATGTGGTTTCTGTTTGAAAGTCTCTTGATATGTTGAATTATATTGATTGATTTTTGTGTGCTGAACAAGTCTTGCATCTGTGTAATAAATCCCACTTGGTCATGATGAATATTCTTTTTCACCTGTTGCTGACTTCAGTTTGCCAGGATTTTGTTGAGAATTTTTGCCATTATGCTTATCTTCTCTCTTTTCACTCCTCACTCTTCCTCCTGCCATCATGATGGTACCTTTTTAAGAAACTCACAGATTCTGTCCCCCAAAAACACAGTATAAAAACATATTAACATATGTCACGCAGGGAGATTAATTATAAGAAGAAAATCACCCATGGTGTTTATCTCAGACCTCTCTTTTAAACGGTATAAATTCAATTTGTCTCACTCTCAAACTCCTTTGAATTTGAATGCCTCAATTACCCTGTGTTAATATTACTATTTTCCTCAGGGTAATTTGTTTAAAAAATGAAATTACTATATACACATTTTTAACCACATCTCTTTTGATAAAATAGATTGATGTAGCATGAGTCTTCTCTCCTGAATCAAGTGTCAATGTGCTTTTAATACAAACTCTATTAGTCCATAAGAAATCTACAGGAGCAACAAAATGTGCATGAAAATATGCCCTTTGGTTCCATTGTGAAACCCAATCACATTAGACAATTTCTCATTTAATTTTTTTATTGTTGTTGCCTCTTATTATTTTGCTCTGTTTATTTCTGGGACTCATATAGGACTCCACAGTTATAACATGGTCATAAACCAGACCATAAATGAGATTATCTTTAGGTACAAAGTAACTTGCCCATGTAAATTGTACTGCTAGTGTATACCGAGCAAGGGATTTGGCAGGTTGTCTTTGGATAATTTGGCAGCTGCTGTCTTGGGTTATTTTCTCTCCTTTTGATAGGTGTCTATGGTCTCTAAGACACTTTAGATTTTAGCTGGGACATCTACTCTGTGGCTCTGGAATGAGCTAATTTGCTTTTCTGCTCCTCACCCTTCATCTGTGTTTTTGTTTTGCCTCAACA
Source organism: Pedetes capensis (assembly GCA_007922755.1). NCBI lineage: Eukaryota > Metazoa > Chordata > Mammalia > Rodentia > Pedetidae > Pedetes > Pedetes capensis. The sequence goes on along the minus strand of VMDO01010189.1, from coordinate 2,892 downwards.
AGGGAAGGGAAAAAATCCAGGCATTAATCTCTCACTCCATTAGGAGGATGCATTTCCGTTTTCATCCAATTAGCTGCTGTAATTTGAAGCTTTTGGTGCCTGCCGATAAGGTAGGAGACTGGCAGCAGCAAAGGCCACGTAGAGCTTTCAGAGGACATAGAGTGAGCTGTTAGCATGAGTCTTACTCCAAAGATCAAATGTCAGTAGTCCTGCTCAGACAGTCTGGCCCTCAAATCCCTGTGTGTTCATTAGCCACAGACATGTGGTTACCGAGGGACCTCCCAGTGCGGCTTCAGACTGTCAGGTCTGAAGGTACATAGTGCCAGAGCAGCCAGTGACAAATTCAAATCCCTGAGCATAGCTCGTTCTCAGTGATGAAGGATTTAAGAGGCTGGCCTCATTCCTCTTTAAAAACATAAGCACATTAAGACCTATAAAAACATGAGTGCATCAAGACCTGGACATTTTAATTTGAGTCCATTTATTCATTCCTAGTGATCTCTTTGATATTAACTGGGCAAAGGAACTAGCAGGGAAAAGTGGAATCTGTTATTTCTGGAAGCCAAAAAAAGACTCCTGTAGGTTCCCTGCACATTGGGGTGACGATTTCCGTGGGAAGAAGGGAAATTAGGAAAGGAGGGCTTTTGTCTCTCTCCCACTTCCTGCCACATGAGTGAATACAGGCATGTCTTAAGGCCAGACGACATCCTTAGAACACTTCAGCCTGGCTGATGAATGTGAAAGAATTTCTGCTTCGAATTTTGGAGTTGGATAGTTTCTCTTCTAGAATGATCATCTTTCATTTTTCTAGGACATCTCCAGCATTAAGAAGATATTTGTGAGAAATAACTGTACAAGTAAAATCCTTTCACCCCAAACAGAAAGCTCATCAACTTTGAATATGTGGTCAGTTACTTCTGAGAGCAAGGATGGCCTTGGTACAAAGGACAAGTGGGATAGTAAACTCAGGGTCTGTCTTGTTCTTATTTTCCTGCTTTGGTTTCCTCACTGATATAATGAAGGAGTATACTTGGTAAGTGTGGATTCCTCTTGTGATCTATGTATTCATGATTAGGAAGGCAGTATGCAGGCATACCTTGAAGATACTGTGGGTTCACAGCAATAAAGCTGATATCACAATAAATCAACTCACATAAATATTTGGGTCTACTAGTACATATAAAATTATGTTTACACAGTACCATAGTTGATTGAGTATTCAATAATATTGTATCTTAAAAAGCAATGTTTTTATATTAATTTGAAAATGCCTTATTTCTTTATTAATTAGTATTTTACTTATACATGTTAGTGAGGCACAGAGTAACATGCTGATATATTCATTATGTGAACAATTAAATGAGTTTTGCTTACACTTTCATCTCCTTAAATATTTTACAGAACAGGATAAATTTTAAAAATAAGAACTTTATCTAACATGTAATGATAGTCATATGCAACTATACTTGATACCATGATTGATTTTATCTTCCCTTTTTCTTCCCTATTTTTCTTTCTCCTTTTTTTGTATTTTCATAGAATTGCATCCTCTATTTTGTGTTTTTTCTCTTCCTCTTTACCCCTTTCCATTGTAACCCCTCCCCTAACTCCCTTCGCTATTATCCATTCCCTCCCACTTGCACCCTCTTTCCTCACATTGGGTTCACTTGTATTTTCCATTCTTAGGTAAGTATGACCCCACATGTCTGTCAGCTTGTTGTGCTGTAGGCGCTTGTGTGTTGCTGTGATGCTGAAAGCTATACCACTGGTATTTCAGATACCAGCAGGGCCACCTATGGCAAATAGGTTTCAGCAGAGCTTCCAGACTAAGGCTGACCAGGAAGAAACACCTGGCAGCCCACTCCTGAAACAGCCATTGAAAACCCTTGAATAGCACAGAAGCACTGTCAAATATAGCACCAGAAAATGAGATCCCCAGGCTGTAAGGCATTCAAGAAATGACTGGAGAAGAGTTGCCTCCTCAAAGTAGTGTCTACTTTAATGATGGTAATGGAGTAAAGCCCCTGGGACCCCCTTTTACTGATGTGGAATGATTCAAAGTGAGAAGAAATAAAATGGCTGGAACAATAGGCTCAAATCTAAGATCATGTGCATGGCACAGTGTTGAGTAGTATTTCATTTGTTGTACATAGAGTTGCCATGAGTCAGATCCAACTCTATGACACCTGACCACAAAAACAGCTAAGTGTGATTGTACATTTATATATATGTATGTATAATTTTTTTCCTTTAGAGAGATTTAGCTTCCCCATATGAACAAGAACATGTGGTATTTCTCTATTTGAATCTGAGTTATTTCACTTAAAATGATACTCCCCAGTTCCATCCATTTTGCTGCAAATGACATAATTTCATTCTTCCTTACTGCTGAATAATATTCCATTGTGTATATGTACCACAATTTTTAAATCCAATCCTCCATTAATGAACATCTGGATTGATTCCACACTTTTGCAATTGTGAAAAGTGCTGCTTTAACTATGGAAGTGCAGGTGTCCCTGTGGGATGATGATTTATCTTCCTTTGGGCATATTCTCAGGAGTGGTATAGCTGGGTCATATGGCAGTTCTATTTTCAGTTTTCTAAGGTAACTCCATATTGATTTCCAAAGTGGTTGAACAATTTACAGTCCCACAAGCAGTGTAAAAGAGTCCCTTTTTCTTTATCGCCTGGCCAGGATTTGTTATTTGCTTTGTTAATCTTGACCAGTCTTATTGGGGTGAGATGGAATCTCAGTGTTGTTTTGATTTGCATTTCCCTAATGGCTAGGGATGTTAAGCAAAAATTGCCTTATTTCTAAAAAATGTTAATAATCTTTTGAGCCTTTGTTGTTGTTGTTGTCCTCCCCCTCCCCCCTCCCCCTCCCCCTCC
>VMDO01010188.1:28184-73164 GCA_007922755.1 Pedetes capensis | reverse complement strand
ATAGTGTACTCCAGCTTTCCAGCATTTTGCGGTAGGACAGTGGCTTCTGATTCTGATAGTTCTCAGAAGCTAAGGAGGTGATATCTAGAACAATCCAGTGCATTTAGTTAATATGTCTTAAGTCTTCCTCACATCTTTTTCTGGGTCACTATTGCTTGATAGAAGTAAATACTTTAAGCAAGTCCTGTGGTGCCTCTCTATAACTGGAGAGGCTGAAGCAGGAAGATTACAAGTTAAAGGCCAGAAGCAGACTGCACAACTTGGTGATACCCTGCCTCAAAACAAAAAATACTAAAAAGGGACTAGAGCTACAGCTCACTGGTAAACAACTGGCCTAGCATACACAAATTCCTGGGTTCAACTCTCCCTCAATACTGAAGGAAAAAAATAACTATTTTATAATGTCAGAATTCCTAATCAGGGTTTTGTATTATTTTGTTTATATTTCTTCCACAACCTGGGATCAAACTGAGGTCCTCCTAAGCACTCTACAATTGTGCTATACCCCCTACCCATAAAGGTCTTCTTTTAACAGACATAAGTACAGTATTTATACTTAAAGTTCTATGCACCAGGTTTCAATATTTTTCAAGTATCTTCACACTATAAGAAACATGAGCTGGGCACCATGACACACACCCATGATCCCAGTGACTCAGGAGGCAGAGGCAGGAGAATCCACATTTATAGGACAGAGGCAGCCTGTGCAACTGAGACACTGTCTCAAAAAATAAAAATATAAAACAAAGTGGGGGATGCAGCTCAGTAGTATAGTATTTGCATAGCATGCAGCATGGGCCAGAGTTCAACCCCCATTATTGCCAAAAAAAAAAAAAAAAAAAACAACAAAGAAAAATCATGATTGAAAGCAAGCAATGAGATCTGAAATGGCCCTTCCCTGAAGCCCCACCTTGCCTGCAGATGCTGGTCCTTCATGCCTTGAGCGATTCATGCTGTTCCTGCACCACATGGCTCTCATGTCTCCTTTCTGTGTCTTGCAGTTTATCCCCAGAAACAAACCCAATCTGCAAAAAATATTTCAGCATGCTATGATGGTAAGTGGTCAAACCCTGAATAAGGGGTATTTTGGTAGCACAAGTCTTGTTAAAATATTACCTCAGAAAATAAAGAACATGATAGCATTTCCTCTTTGGCTCTTGGGGTTGCAGATGGGAAATTCTTCATTCTTCCTAATCCTTGCTTCACACAGACCTGTTATACTGAAGCCATGGTGCTGTCTCCAAGAGCAGATCCTCACTGAGGACACTGCCTCCAAGTGTTCTCAAGTTGTGATGTCTCACCAGGTGTGTCCCAAGGAGGACTGCAGTGGGCATCACACAGGATACTCTGTGCTCACTGTTCAGTGGTGGTTGTGATCCTGGAGAATATTTACAATCCAGAGTGCAACTAGATTTACTGACCTCAGACACTGCAAGTTGATTCTAATTTGCATGAGGCACTAACCCCAACCCTCACCCATACACAGACCCCATCTCTGACCACAACCTTCACCCTAACCCTAACCCTAACCATATCATGACACTAACCCTGACCAAGATGCTATATTAAACCCTAAACCCCCTACTTACCACTCTAATCTTCACCGTGACCTCCACCCCCAGACCCATTCTTTGATGTGGTGGCATTTACCTCTACTTCCAACACCAAAGAGAAGGAAGGAAGTTAGTAAGTTAGAAGCTTGTCTGTACTATACATACAACAACAACAAAAAAGCTAATACAAAGTGACACAAGTCAAGATAAGAGGATTCAAGCACACACTCAAGCATCACGATTGAAAGTGTGAAGCTGACCAGAGCTCTGCAGCCATTAGCCAACAAATTAAGGAATTGGAACAAAGCCTATAACACACCATCCCCTATCACCACCTAGAGAACCTGGCCCTGCTGACACTTCCATTACAGACCTTGGATCTTCAGAACAATGAAACAACACAACCCTACAGTTATGAGGCATAAAGTTTGTGGCACGTGGCTAGGACTACCAAGAAAAAGGTCTCTCTCCAGATTCGAGTTGTCTCCCAAAATCAACCAGACAAGAATGCTTCTGTAGAAGCTGGGTTCTTCATAGGCCAAGTCTGCTGGGGGGGTTGTCACATAGAAGCCTGTCTCATAACCAGGGCTTGGGTTTCCACATCCAAAGGCCAGTCATAGGATGAGGAAAAGGAAAAGAGAGAGGTAGGACATTGGTCAGAGAGCCTCAGTCATAAGCTCACCAGGAGCTGGCCATGGAGCCCCAGTTCTGGACTGCTTGTTGTTTGTTGGTAAGTGCTTTTGACTCAAGTCTGACTCATATCAACCCTATGCACAGCAGAATGAAATGCTTCTAGATTCTGTGTCAGGCATATGATGTCAATTATGTTTAAGCCCATGATTGCAGACATAGAGTCAATACATCTACTGGAGGGTTTTCCCTTTTCTGTTCACCTACCACTCTCCCAAACATCATGTCCATCTTCACAGAATAGTTTCTCCTGATGACACATCCAAAATACATAGCATGCAGTCTAGCCATCCTTGCTTCCAAGGATCACCGTTGTGGCACTTCTAGGACAGATTTGTGGTTTTTTTGGCATTGTGTCATATATTCCATAGTCATCTCTGGCATGATATCCAAAAACATCCATTCCTCTCCTATCTCCCTCCTTCAATGTCCAGCTCTCATAACCATACAATGTGACTGAAAGTACCATGGCATGAGGCGCGCACACCTTCATCTTCAAGATGACATCTTTACTTTTCAATAATTTAGAGAGATCTTTTGCCACAGTGTTTCCCAAAGCAATATGCATTATGATTTGTTTATTTTTATTGGAAGTTTTTAATGTACATCTTAATGTGCTTCATTTTGACATGCTTTTCATTGAGACATTTCCATATATGCATTTTGATAAACATTATTCATATAGGTTACCCCTTACCCTCCCCTATGCTTCCACCCCTCCCACCCTTCCCATCTAAGTTTCCCATCTAAGTCTTCTCTATCTTTTACTTAGTACTATTTTTCTATATGTCCTTGGGTTCCAGTTCTGTTTAAGATAGAAACTTTTCTTGTAGTGGTGTTTTTATCTTGTTAGAACAACTACATGCAATTTCTAGTCCATTTATATTGACACCATTCTTATCCCCCCCCCCTTTTATTATGATCCAACCTTTGAATAGGATTTTTCCTTCTTGTAATTTTGAATCAGCTCCCTCATATGAGTGAGAACATGTGTTGTTTCTCTTTCTGAGCTAGTGTTCGTTCACTCAAAATAATTTTCTCTAATTCCATCCATTTTGCTGCAAATGACCTTATTTCATTTTTCTTGATTGCTGAGTAGTATTCCATTGTGTATATATACCATAGATTTTTAATCCATTCTTCTGTTGAACGGCACTTTGGTTGATTCCATATCCTTGCTATTGTGAAAAGCGCTGCATTGAACATGGAGATGCAGTTGTCTCTGTGGTATGATGACCCATCTCCCTTTGGGTAAATTCCCAATAGTGTTATAGCTGGGTATATGGTAGATCTATTTTTAGTTTTTTGAGGTACCTCCATATTGATTTCCACAGTGGTTGCACCAATTTACAGCTCCACCAACAATGTAAGAGTGTTCCCTTTTCCCCACAACCTCACCAGCATTTGTTGTTGTTTGTTTTATTGATCTTGGCCATTCTTACTGGTGTAAGGTGAAATCTCAGCGTTGTTTTGATTTGCATTCCCCTAATGGTTACGGATGTTGAGCACTTTTTCATGTGTTTCATGGCTTTATGGACCTCTTCATTTGAGAACTGTCTACTCAGTTCCTTTGCCCATTTGTGTATTGGGTTGTTTGGTTTTTTGGGGGGTGGTTCTTGAGTTCTTTATAAGTTCTAGTAATTAGACCTTTGTCTGATGTATAAAATGTGAAGATTTTTTCCCATTCCATAGGGGTTTCCTTGACTCTGTTAATTGTTTCTTTTGCTGTGCAGAAGCTTTTTAATTTCATGTGATCCCATTTATCTATTCTTGTTGCAATTTCTTGAGTAATTGGAGTCCTATTAAGGAAATACTTTCTTATGCCTATATGATGGAGTGTGTTGCCTATCTTGCCTTCTACAAGTTTTAATGTTTCTGGTTTTATGTTGAGATCTTTTATCCATTTTGAGTTAACTCTCATGTATATTGAGAGATGGGGGTCAGCTTTCGTTTTTCTGCATGTGGATGACCATGTTTCCCAGCACCATTTGTTGAAGAGGCTGTCCTTTTTCCATTTTACTTGCTTTGCTCCTTTGTCGAAAATAAGATGGCTATAGGTGTTTTGAGGTATTTCTGGGTCTTCTATTCTGTTCCAGATGTCTTCGGGCCTATTTTTGTGCCAGTACCAAGCTGTTTTTGCAAACACTGCCCTGTAGTATAGTTTGAAGTCAGGGATTGTGATTCCACCTGCATTAGATTTGCAGCCTAAGAGTGTTTTGGCTATACATGGTCTTTTGTGGTTCCATATGAATTTCTGGATCATTTTTTCTATTTCTGTAAAGTCAGTCAGTAGAATTTTAATGGGTATCGCATTAAATCTATAGATTGCTTTTGGTAGGATAGCCATTTTTACAATATTAGTTCTCCATATCCAGGAGCAGGGCAGGTCTTTCCATTTTTTAGTGTCCTCTGCTATTTCTTTCTTTAATGTTTTGAAATTTTCCTTGTAGAGATCTGAAGGGTCTTTGGTTAGATTGATTCCAAGGTATTTAATTTTCTGGTGGGCTATCATGAATGGTATTTTTCCTGAAACTTCCTTCTCTTCCTGTTTGGAATTGGTGTAAAGAAAAGCTACTGATTTTTGTGTGTTAATTTTGTAGCTTGCAACATTGCTGAATGAGTTAATTAGATCCAGAAGTTTTCTGGTTGAGGTTTTGGGGTCTTTCAAGTATAAAATCATATCATCTGCAAATAATGATAATTTGACTTCTTCCATGCCAATCTGTATCCCTTTGATTTCTTTCTCTTGTCTGATTGCCCTGGCCAGAACTTCAATTACTATGTTGAATAGAATAGGAGAGAGAGGACATCCTTGTCTTGTTCCAGATCTAAGAGGAAATGGTTTTAGTTTTTCTCCATTTAATATAAGGTTGGCTGTAGGTTTGTCATAAATGGCTTTTATGAAATTAAGGTATTTGCCTGTTATACCTATTTTCTCCAGTGTTTTTATCGTGAAAAGGTGTTGCACTTTATCGAAGGCCTTTTCAGCATCAATTGAGATGATCATGTGGTTTTTGTCAGTTTCTTGGTATGTTGGATTACATTAAATGATTTCCATAGGTTAAACCAGCCTTGCATCTGTGGTATAAATCCCACTTGGTCATGGTGAATAATCTTTTTCATATGCTGCTGGATTCTGTTTGCTAGAATTTTATTGAATAATTTTGCATCTAGATTCATAAGGGAGATGGGTCTCTAATTCTCTATCTTAGATTAATCTTTTCCTGGTTTAGGTATCAGGGTGATGGTAGCTTCATAGAATGTATTTGGGAGTGTTCCCTCCTTTTCTATTCTTTGGAATAATTTGAGGAAGACAGGTATTATATCTTCTTTAAAAGTTTGGTAAAATTCTGCCGTGAATCCATCAGGACCTGGGCTCTTCTTTGTTGGGAGACTTTTAATTACCGTTTCTATTTCTGTATAAGTAATGGGCTTATTTAAGTCAGTTATGTCATCTGGGGTTAGTTTTGGTAGGTCATACATGTTAATAAATTTGTCCACTTCTTCTGCATTTTCATACTTTTTGGAATACAGTCTCTCATAGTAATCCCTGACAATTTTCTGTATTTCGTTGGAGGCAGTGGTTATGGATTGGTTGTCTTTCATAATCCGTACTATGTTAGATTTTTCCTTTTTCTTTTTGATGAGGTTAGCCAGAGGGGTGTCTATTTTATTAATTTTTTCAAAGAACCAGCTCTTAGTCTTATTAATTTTTTGAATTATCTCTTTAGATTCTAATTGAGATATTTCTCCCTTTATTTTTGTAATTTCTTTCTGTGTGTTCCATTTCGGGTTGGTTTTTTGTTGGATTTCTAGTGTCTTAAGCTGTGTCATTAGTTCATTTATTAGGCTCTTCTTTATTTTATTGATGAAGGCACTTAATGCCATAAACTTCCCTCTTAATACTGCCTTTGCTGTATCCCATATGTTTTGGTATGATGTGTTTTCATTCTCATTTGATTGTAGGAATTTTTTAAATTGCAATTTGATTTCATCAACAATCCATGGGTCATTAAGTAGTGTATTATTCAGTCTCCATGAGTTTATAAAGTTTCTGGAATTATTCATGTTCTTGAGCTCCAATTTTATCCCATTATGATCTGATAAGGAACAGGGGATTATTTCCACCTTCTTGTATTTGTTGAGGGAGTTATTATGGACTAGCATATGATCTATTTTAGAAAACGTACCATGTCGAGCTGAGAAGAATGTGTATTCCTCATCGTGTGGATGAAATATTGTGTATATATCTGTGAGATCCAGCTGGTTTAGGGTGGAGATTAGATTTGACGTTTCTCTGTTGATTTTTTGTTTTGGTGACCTGTCTCTTGACACAAGTGGGGTATTGAAGTCCCCCATTATTATTGATTCTGGTCCAATAAAGTTCTTTATATTCCATAAGGTTTGTCTTATAAAGCTAGGAGCTCCTATGTTTGGGGCATAGATATTAAGGAGCATTATTGATTCTTGATCGATTGTTCCTTGTATTAAAATGTAATGACCATCCTTGTCTCTTCTAATTAGTTTTGGAATGAAATTTAATCTATCTGAAATTAAAATCGCAACACTTGCTTTCTTTTGTTCCCCCCCCCACTAGGTATACATTTTTCCAGCCCTTAACTCTCAGTTTATTCCAGTCTTTGTGAGTTAGATGAGTTTCTTGAATACTACATATTGATAGTTTGTGTTTTTTCATCCAATTAGTCAGCCTCTGTCTCTTAATTGGTGAGTTAAGACCATTTACATTAATAGAGATTATTGAGGAGCATTTATTGTTATGTATCCAATCATTACCTGTTACTTATTTATGATTCATGTTTGCTTTGGACCTTTCTTGTGTTGTACTCATCTCAGCTAACCAGTTCTTTGATTTCCTTTGTAGGATGTCTTAACTCTCCTGGATGTGGTAAGTGATTTATAATCCTCTCCAGTGCTGGTTTGGTGGTTGCATATCGTTTAAAAACTTCAATGTCATTAAATGTCTTATATTCCTCATCTATTATCAAAGATAATTTTGCTGGATATATTAGTCTAGGCTGTAGATTGTTTTTTCTTAATATTTAAATCACCTGTGCCCATTCCTTTCTAGCTTTCAATGTTGATATGGAAAAGTCTACAGTAATTTTTATTGGCTGTTTTTTATAAGTAATAAGGGGCTTCTGTCTTGCTGCTTGTAGAATGGCATCTCTGGTCTCTAATGACAACATGCGAGCGATGACGTGTCTCGAGGATGATCTATTTAATTCAGCCTTCAAAGGAGTCCTGAAAGTCTCAGTGGTGTATATATCCATTTTCTGTGCTATCTTTGGGAAGTTTTCCTTGAGGATATCATTTACTAGGTTGTGAAGGCCTCCAGTGATTCTTTCTTCTCGTTCAGGAATACCCATAATTCTTATATTTCTTTTTTTCACTCTATCTGAGTTCTCTTGGAAATCCTTTTTTAAAACCTTTATCATTGACTTCATTTCTAATTGCTTGTGTTTCAGTTCATTTATGCCATCTTCTGCCTCAGAGATCCTTAGCTCTGATTCATCCAGTCTTGAAGAGAAGGATTCTTTAGCAGTGTTCAATTCTGATAATTTGGATTGAGTATCAAGCAATGTGGCTTGATTTTTCCTGATCATTTCTAACTGGGATGACAGAACAGCTTCCAAATTATAAATCTTTCTTTCAATTATCTCTAGTGTATTTGTGGTATTTGTTTTTATTTCTCTTAGCATGTTAATAACCATGAATCTGAACTCTGAATCAGAGATCTCTAAGAATTGCAATTCCTTGGAGTTATTTGTTGGTGTTCTATGATCTGTGGAGCCTTCAGCTCCATCTTGTGCCTTTGTGGGTTTTGTAGGTTTACTTTGTTTGCCCATAATATGGTCCAGGAAATAGAATTTGTCTCTCCTGATAATTCAGAACTTCTTCCTCTACTATTCCTTTGAAATTGTGTGGTGCTGAATCTCTTGTGCTTATTAGAACTTATGGGCTGGGTATATTCTCGGCCATTTGGTCTGTGTGGTTGACACTTTAGACAACCAGCCCAACTCCACGGTGGGGTAAGGGTTAGGGAGGCGATAGATTTTGTTTCTCTTCTGTGGGGTGAGAAAGGGGGGGATCTGGTGATAGAAGAAGGGGAAAGAGGAGGTAGAGGACAGAGGCTAATAGAAATTACTGTCAAAATTAAAATTAAGGTTAAGATTTAAGGGATAAATGATTAAAACAACAACACATATATAGCTTAAGAAATAGAGTAGGAGAATAGAAAAAGGGAAGGGAGTAAAAGAAGAAAGGAAGAAAATAGTGAAGAAAAAGAGAAAAGAAAAAAGAAAAAAAGAAACAAATCTCACACATACATGCTCCCAGACACAAATAAAAACACTTGTAGTTGGATGCGGTGGTGCACACCTGCAATCTCAGCAGCTTGGGGGTCATAGGAAGGAGGAACGCAAGCCCGAGTTCTGTGCAACCCAATGAGACCCTGTCTCAAAAAGAAAAAGAAAAAAAAAAACCCGGGGTGCAGCACGGTGGTCCAGCACCTACCAAACAAGCAGGCATAAGACCCTGGGTTCAAACCCCGGTACCAAAAAGATAATAATAATAATAAATAAAAATAAAAAAATAAAAAATTAAAATTAAAAAAATAAAAATAAAAATAAAATAAAATATAAAATAAAATAAAATAAAATAAAATCGAGACCTCATGCATACATGCTCCTACCTACATATAAAAACTCTTGTAGTCTGGTGCAGTGATTCACGCCTGGAATCCCAGTGGCTTGGGGGATGGAGGCAGGAGGATCAGAAGCCCAAAATCTGTGCAATCCAGCTAGACCCTGTTTCAAAAAGCAAAAAATATGGGCTGGGGGCACAGTGTGTCAGTCTAGCTCCCACAAAGGAAGCAGGTTCAAGACACTGGGTTCAAACCCCCATTAAAAAAAGAAAGAAAGAAAAGAAAAGAAAAGCACTTCTATGTTCTTGCAGGTGGAATCTGAACTGAGGACACCCAGTTCCACCAGGTGAAGTCGATACTGCAGGATGCAGTGCTCCCTACAAAACTCAGGGTGGCAGTGTTTTTGCACAATCCACAGTAACAGTCAGTCTTATTGGGTCAATGTGGCAAAATGCTCCGTAATGTCCTGGATTTAAGCGGGGCACTGAGTGCCCAAAGAGACTGTTCCACGAAATATTCTGTGTCTATTGTATTGTTCGAGAGGCAGAGGAACCTGTGGGGTCCTCCCTGGAGTTCTCCCTGTCCCACATAGTTCAGGCACCAATTCCCCAAATCAGAGATTTCCTCCCCAAAACCTACAGCATGGGGGGAATATGGCTGCTATCATGGAGTTTTTTATTGCAGGGCTTTCCACCCACTTGGGAGGACCATATCCTCTTGTGGGCGGGATGCTCTCCCTCCAACCCAGAGGGATTCTGAAGCAGATTTTGTCGTGTGCTGTGATTGCGCTCAGAACTGCCCTGCCTGTGGTTAATTGTGCCACTAGGCTCTGCTGAAAAGGATCACTCTTTCTGCATGGGGCTCAGTTGCTTCCACAAACCCCAGATTTCCTCACAGTACAGTGAGTTGACTTGGACTCACCTCTGGTGTGTCTGGGATCTGGGTATATGTGTGCCCATATATCTGTGGAGATCGCATCTGTACAACTGACCCGCCACAACAGGAGGGAGGAAGCCGCTTCTCACCTCTAGACGCGTATCGCTGGCACCGGTTTCCCCATTCCTTCCGCGTCCGCTACAGATAGCGATTCCATTTTCCACCTCAAACTGACTCACCCAGAATTTGTAGTTTGTGCCCCACAGGCAGGGTGAGAGTGTGCTGCCAAGGTTGCACTTCGTGTTGGGTCCGGCCCCGGTGGGTGCGTGTGTGCGAAGTCCCCTCCAAGTCTCTGGGATTCTATCCACCGTCTGTGTGATGGCGAAATGGTGGCAGTCCTGCTACTGTCCACTGTGTAGCTCCTCCGAAGCCAAATCCTTGATTTCAGTGTATGCCTAGTTTCATTCTCTATCTCTCAAACTAAATTATCACTGTTTCTATTTGTTCAATGTGAGTTTCAAATCCCTAATCAAGGCTTCCCATTACTCCGGGACAGAAGGTGTGTGTTATCTGTCCGCCATCTTGACTCCACTCCGCATTATGATTTCTTGATGGCTGCTTCCAAGGGTGTTGATATTAGAATCAAGTAAAGCAAAATTGTGGAAAACCTCAGTCTTTTCTCCATTTATCATGAAATTGCAGACTGTCCCAATTGTAAGGATTTTTGTTTTGTTGATGTGCAGTTGCAATCTATACTGAAGCCTATGTTCTTTGATCTTCTTCAGTAAATGTTTCAAATCTTCTTCACTTCCAGCAAACAGAGTTGTGTCATCTGCATAATGCTGGTGGTTCACAAGGCTTCCTCCAATCCTGATACCACATTCTTCTTCATAAAATCCAGTGTGTCAGATTATTAGCTCACCATAAAAATTGAAGAGATATGCTGATACACAGCTTTCTTGACTTTAAACAAGCAGCATTTCCTTGTTCTCTTCCAGTGAATGCCTCTTGGTTCATGTACAGAATTCTCATGAATACAATTAGGTTCTCTGATATTCCCATTCTTCCCAGTGTTATCCATAATTTGTTAAGATCCACAAAGTCAAATGCCATTGCATTGTGAATAAAATATACAGAGACATCTTTCTGATATTCTCAATTTTCTTGTAATATCCAACTCACATCAGCAATGATGTCCCTGGTTCCCAGGCCTCTTCTGATTGTGGTCCTAACGCTCACCATCACCACCACCCACACCCCCTCCACCACCTCAACCCTGACAACTGACCCAAACCCTAACCCTAAACATGACCCTAATCCTGCCCATGACACTGAATTTAACCCTAAACCCCTACCCTATCACCCTAATGTTCACCCTGACCCCCACCACCTGACCCAATGTTCAGTGTGGTGGCACTTACCTCTACAAAGGAAGATGGTAAGTTATAAGCTTGTGTGTACATGTACAACAAAAAATATGAGTGAGAAGAGATGAGATAAGACAACAGGACTAAGGCACACACTCAAGCCCCAAGATTAAAAGGCCTCTACTAATCAGAGCTCTACAGCCATTAGCCAACAAACTATAGAACTGGAACAAAGCCAGTAACATATCATCCCCTATCACCACCTAGGGAACCTGGCCCTGCTGACATTTCCATTACAGACATCTGAACTTCAGAAACATGAGAAAATAAATCTTTGTAGTTTTAAAGCACAAAGGTTGTTTTATATGGCTAGGACCACCCAGGAAAAGGGCTCTCTCAAGATCTGACTTGTTTTCCCAAGTTGATGAAACAAGAGTGCAATGTAGAAGCAAGGTCCTTCATAGGCCAAGCCTGATGGGGGGTTGCCACATACAGGTGTGTCTCACACCTGTAGTTGGGTCTCAATATCCACAGGCCAGTGCCAGGAGGATAACAAGGAAAAGAGAGAGGTAGGACATTGGTCATGCACTCTCCAGGAGCTGCTTACAGTGGTTCGGCCTTGGACTGCTTATTGTTTGTTTTTCAGTGCCATTGACTCACATCCAACTCATAGCAACCCTAGGTACTGCAGAATGAAACCCTCCCTGATTCTGTGACAGGCACAAAATGTTATTGATTTTTAGATCCATCATTTTAGTCACCATTTCAATACATCTAATGGAGGATTTTCCTCCTTTTTGTTGACCTGCCACTCTCCCAAACATGAAGGCCTTCCTCTGGGAATAGTCTCTCCTGACTACATGTCCAAAATACATTACACCCAGTCTAGCCATCCTGTCTTTCATGGAGCAATCTGGTTGCACTTCTTCTAGAACAGATCTGTGATTCTTTTGGCAGTCCATGGTATATTCAATAATCATCTCCAGCACCATAGTTTAAAACAATAAATTCTTCCCCTGTCTCTCTTCTTCAATATCCAGCTTATACAACCATACAATGTACCTAAAGTGCCATGCCATGAGTCAGGCATACCTTCATCTTCAATGTGTCATCATTACTTTGCAATACTTTAAAGAGAGATTTTGCCACAGCTTCTCTGAAAGCAATGCATCTTTTGATTTCTTAACTACTGCTTCCATGGGTTTTGATTGTAGAACCAAGTGAAGCAAAATCATAGACAACCTGTCTTTTCATTTATCATGAAGATGCTTACTGATCCAACTGTAAGGGTTTTTGATCTGTTGGTGTGGAGTCCCAATCAATACTGAAGACCATATTCTTAGATCTTCATCAGAAAATGTTTCAAATCTTCATTTTCAGCAAACAGAGCTGTTTCATCAGCATAATGCAGGTTGTTCATGAGTCTTCCTCCAATCCTGATGCTGTGTTCTTCTTCATAAGGTCCAGCTTCTTTATTTCCTCAGCATAGAAATTGAAGAGATATAGTAAAAGGATACAGCCCTGATACACAGCTTTCTCAACTGAAACCAAGCAGTTTTTCCCTTTTCTGTTCAAATGACTGACACTGAGTCCATGTATAGGTTCCTCCTGTGTACAAATAGTTGCTCTGGTATTCCCATTCTTCATAGGGTTGTCCATAATTTGCTATGATACACACAATCAAATGCCAAGGCATAGTCGATAAAATATATATAGACATATTTTGATATTCTCTGCTTTCTGATAATATCCATCTGACATCAGTAATAGAATCTGGCACTAACCCTCACCCTCACCCCCACTCTGAACCCGATCATGCCCCTAACCCTGATCCTAACCTTAAGCATGACCCTCACCCAAGCCATGACCCTGAACTTAACCCTAAACCCCTACCCTAGCACCATCACCTTCACTCTGACCTCCACTCTCTGACCTGATAATGGGAGTGAAGGCCCTTACTTCATTCTACCACCATAAGGAGGAAGGAAGATGGTACTTTAGAAGCTTCTCTGTACTACATGTACAATAAAAGAAAAAAGATGAGATCAGATGAGATGACACAAAAAGGACAAGAGGATTCAGGCACACAATCAAGCACCAAGATTACAAGTCTGAAGCAGATCAGAGCTCTGGGCCTGTTGACACTTCCATTACAGACCTCGGAACATCAGAACCAAGAACAACACACCTTTGTTGTTCTAAGGCACAAAGTTTGTGGTACTTGGCTAGCATCATCCTAGAAAAGGGCTCCTTCCAGATTCAACTTGTCTCCCCATTTAACCAGACAATATTGATTCTGTAGACCTTAGGTCCTTCATAGACCAAGGTTGATGGTGCATTTCCACATACAAGCCTGTCTCACAACCTGGGCTCAGGTCTCAAAATCCAAAGGTCAGGTGCAGGATGAGGACAAGATAAAGGAAGAGGTAGTACATTGGTCATGGAGCCTTAGGGATGCACTGAGAAGGAGCTGGTCACTGAGCCTCAGTCCTGGACTGCTTGTTGTTTGTTGTTATGGGCACCTGACTTCAGTCCAACTTCTAGTGACCATATGTACAGCAGAATGAAATACTCTCAAATTCTGTGCCTGGCACACAATGTCAATTATGTTTAAACCCAAGGTGGCAGACACCACGTCAATCCATTTACTGGAGATTTTTCCTTTTTTTCATTGACACGCCACTCTCCCAAACATGATGTCCTCTTCCAGGGGATAGTCCCTTCTGATTACATGTCCAAAATACATAACACCCAGTCTACAAATCCTTATGTCCAAGGAGCTCTCTGGTTGCACATCTTCTAGGACAGATCTATGGGTTATTTTGACAGCCCCTTGTATATTCTTTATTCATCTACAGCACCATAATTCAAAAACTTCTGTTCTTCTCCTGTCTCCCTTCTTCAAGGTATGGCCTTCACAACCATTTCATGGGCTGAAAACATTATAGGATGAGTCAGGTGCACATTCATCTTCAATATGACATTGTTACTTTTCAATACTTTAAAGAGATATTTTGCCATAACTTTCCTAAAGCAATGTATCTTTTGATTTCTTAACTGCTACTTCCATGGGTGCTGATTGTAGAACCAAGTAAAGCAAAATTGTGGACAACCTCAATCTTTTCTCCATTTATCATGAAGTTACATACTGACCCAGTTGTGAGGATTTTTGTTTCATTGATGTTGGGCCACAATCCATTCTTTAATTCTTCTTCCATTTCAGTAAGCAGTAAGACATATCATCTGCGTAATGCAGGTTGTTCATGAGTGTTCCTCTAGCCTGATGCCACAGTCTTCTTCATAAAGTCCAGCTTCTCACATTATTTGCTCAGCACAGAAATTGAAGAGATATGGTGAAAGGATACAGCCCTGATAAACAGTTTTCTCAACTTTAAGCCAAGCAGTGTTTTCTTGTTCTGTTTGAACAACAGCCTCCTGGTCCACGTACAGATTCCTTATGAGTACAATTTAGTATCTGGTATTCTTACCTTTCACAGTGTTATGATGCACACACTCAAACAACTTTGTATGGACAATAAAACAGAGATAGACAACTTTCTAATATTCTCTGCTTTCCTTTACTAGCCATCTGATATCAGCAATGATGTCACTCTTTCCCCAGCCTCTTCTGAATCAAGCTGTAACTCTTACCTTCACCCTCACCCCAACTCTCACTCTAACTCGAACTCTAAACCTAACCATGACCCTCAACCATGCCATGACTCTGAATTTAACCCAAAGCACTTACTCTATCACCTTAAACTTCACCATGACCTCAACCCCCTAACCATTCTTTCTTGTGGCACTTAACTCTACTTCCAGCAATAATGATATGGAAGGAAGATGGTAAGTTAGAAGCTAGTCTGTACTATATGTACAACAATAAAAAAGATGAGATCAGATGACATAACACAAGACAAGAGGATTCAGGTACATATCAAGTACCAAGATTAAAAGTCCTCTACTAATCAGTGCTCTACAGCCATTAGCGAACAAACTAGAGAATTGCAAAAAAGCCTACCACACACCATCCCCTATTGCCACCTAGGGTAATTCGCACTGCTGACCTCTTCCATTACAGTCCTCTCAACTTCAGAATCTTGAAAAAATATGTCTCTAGAGTTCTAAGGCACACAGTTTATGGTACTTGTCTAGGACCACCCAACTTTAAAATATCTCCCAGTTTTAAAATATCTCCCCAAATCAACCAAACAAGGGAATTTCTTTAGAAGCTGGAAAGTACATAAGCAAGTGCTGATGGGGGTGTTTCATGTAAAGGTCTGTCTCGCAACCTGGGCTTTGATCTCGACATCCAAAGACCAGTGGCAGGATGAGGACAAGGAAAGGAGAGAGGTAGGACATTGGTCAGAGATCCTTGATCATGCACTGACCATGAGCTGGTCAGAAAGGCTTGGTCCTGGACTCCTTCTGTTTCTTGTTAAATACTATCAGGTCAACTCCCATTCACCCAACCCTATGTACACCAGAATGAAATACTTCTTGATTCTGTGCCAGGCACATAATGTTACCGTTCTTTAAGCCCATGATCGCAGACACTGTGCCAACTAATCCAGGGGATGGTTTTCTTCTTTTTCCTTGAACCTCCACTCCCCCAAACACAATGTCCTTCTTCAGGGAATAGTTCCTCCTGACTACATGTACAAAATATATAACACACATTCTACACATCCTTGCTTCCATGGATCACTCTGGTTGCATTCCTTCTAGGACAGATCTGTTGGTTCTTTTGGCAGTCCATGGTATATTCTATATTTGTCTCCAGCACCGTAATTCAAAAATATCAGTTCTTCTCCTGTCTCTCTTGTTCAATGTCCAGCTTTCACAACCATACGATGTAACTGAAAGTACTATGGCATTATTCAGGTGCACATTCTTCTTCAATGTGACATCTTAATTTTCAATACCATAAGAAATCTTTTGCTACAGATTTTCCCAAAGCAATGGGTCTTTTCATTTCTTGACTGCTGCTTCTATGGGTGTTGATTGTAGAACCACGTAAAACAAAATCATGGAAAATCTCAACTTTTTCTGCATTTATTGTGAAGTTGCATACTGACCCAGTCGTAAGGAATTTTGTTTTCTTGATGTGGAGAACCAATCTGTACTGAAGGCCATGGTCTTTGAAATTCATCAGTAGAGGTTTCCAAACTTCAACCCTCTCAGCAGCAGAGCTCTGTCATCTGCATAACCCAGGTTGTTCTTGAGTCTTCCTCCAATCCTGCTCCCACTTACTTCTTTATAAGGTCCTGCTTCTTAGATTGTTTGCTCAGGATAGAAATTGAAGAGATACAGTGAAAGGATACAGACCTGATGCACAGCTTTCTTGACTGAAACCAAGCATTGCTTCCAACTTCTTTTCAAAAGACTGCCTCCTAATCTATGTACAGGTTCTTCATGAGTAAATTTGATACTCTGGTCTTCCCATTCTTCAGAGTGCTACCCAAAATTTTTTATGATCCACACACGCATATGCCATTGTATAGTCAATAAAATATAGATAGACTACTTTCTGATATTCTCTGCTTTCTGCTAATATCCTTCTGACATCAGAAATGACGTCCCTGGTGGTCAGGCCTATATGGAATCCAGGCTAACACTCACTGCCACACTGACCTTGACCCCAACCCTAACCCCACCCCTAATTCTAACCCTGACTCTAACTCTAACCATGACCCTCACCCTGACAATGACCCTGAATTTAACGCTAAAGCTCTACCCTATCACACTAACCTTCACCATCACCAGCATTCCTGACCCGATCTTGGGTGCAATGGCACCTCCCTGTACTTCTAGCACCAATGAGAAAGAAGATGGTGAGTTAGAAGCTTTTCTGTACTACATGTACAAAAACCAAAGAAAGATGAGATGAGACAGCATGAGACAACTCAAGATAAAAGGATTCAGGCACACTTTGAACCACAAAGATTAGATGACATCAGCAAATCAGAGCTCTGAAGCCATATGTCAGCAAACTAAGGAATGGGAACAAAGCCTATAACACACCATCCCCTATCACCACATAGGGAATTTGGCCAGCTGGCACTTCCATTACATACCTCTGAACTTCAGAACAATGATATAATATATCTTTGTAGTTCTGAGGCACAAAGTTTGTAGTTCTTGGCTGGGACCACCCTAGAAAATGTCTCTCTCCAGATTCAAGTTGTTACCCTTTCAACCAGACAAGAATGCATCTACAGAATCTGGATCCTTCATAGGCTAATGCTGATGGGATATTGTCACATACAGGTCTGTCTCACAACCTGGGCTTGGTTGTCACATACAGATCTGTCTCACAACCTGGGCTTGGGTGACCACTGGCAGGATAAGGACAAGGAAAACAGAGAGGTAGGACATTGGTCAGGGAGCCTCAGTCATGAACTCACCAGGAGAATGTCAAGGAGCCTCGATCCTGGCCTGCTTGTTGTTTGTTATTAAGTCCCATTGCATCAAGTCTGACTCATAGTGACCCTATTTACAGCAGAACAAAACACTCCCCAATTCTGTGCCAGGCATATGATAGTTTTTATGTTTAAGCCCATTGTTGCAGACAATATATCAACTGATCTGGTGGGGGATTTTATTTTTTCATTAACCTGTCACATTCCCAAACACAATGTACTACTCCAGGGAATAGCTGTTCCTACCCAGATGTCCAAAATATATAACACAAAGTCTACTCTTCCTTGATTACAAGGAGCACTCTGGATGCACTTCTTCTAGGACAGATCTCATTCCTTTTGGCAGTCCACAGTATATTCACTATTAGTCTGCAGCACTGTATTCAAAAACATCCATTCTTCTCCTGTCTCCCATACTCAATGTCCAGCTGTCACAACCATACAATGCAACTGAGAGTACCATGGCATGAGTCAGACACACCTTCATCTTCAATTTGACATCTTTACTTTTCAATACTATAAAGAGATCTTTTGCTACAGGTTTTCCCAAAGCAATGCCTCTCTTGATTTCCAGACAGCTGCTCCCATGGGTATTGATTGCAGAAACAAGTAAAGCAAAATCATGGACAACCTCAACCTTTTCTCCATTTATCATGAGGTTGCATGCTGACCCAGTTGTAAGGGTTTTCATTTTGTTGATGTGGATTCCCAGTCCTTACTGAAGGCCATCTTTTTTTAACTTCATCACTAAATGTTTCAAATCTTCTTCACATTCAGCAATCAGAATGGTGTCATCCACATAATGGAGGCTATTCATGAGTTCCTCAAATCCTGAGGCCACATTCTTCATAAAGTCCAGTTTCTAGCATTATCTTCTCAGCATAGAAATTGAAGAGATATAGTGAAAGGATACAGCCCTGATGCACAGCTTTCTCAAATGAAAGCAAGCAGGGTTTCCTTTTTCTCTTCAAAAGACTGCCTGCTAGTCTATGTACAGATTGCTCCTGAGTACAATTAGGTGCTCTGGTATCCCCATTCTTCACAGTGTTATCCATACTTTGTAATGATCAACAAGTCAAATGCCTTTGCATAGTCAATAAAACATACATTAACAATTTATAATATTCCCTGCTTTCCAATAATATCCAAGTGACCTTGGCAATGATGTGCCTTGTTCCCCAACCTCTTCTGAATCTTCCCATAATCATCACCCTCAACCTCACCCTCACCTGCACACCAACCCCAAACCCAACACTAAATGTAACCTAACCATGACTATAATCCTGACCATTACCCTGAATTTAACTTTAAACCCCTACTCTATCACCTTAACCTTCACCCTGATTCTACTCTCTGACTGATCTTGTGTGTGGAGGCAGTCCCTGTACTTCAAGCATCCAAAGAGAAGGAAGAAAGATGGAAAGTTAGACACTTGTCTGTACTACATGTAAAAAAAAATGAGAAAGGGCATGACAACAAGACAAGAGGATTCAGGTACACACAGAAGCACCACAATTAAAGGTCCAATGCGGATCACAGCTCTGCAGCCATACACCAACAAACTTAAGAACTGGAAGAAAGACAATAACACACCATCCCCAATCACCATCTAGGAAAACTGGCCCTACTGACACTTTCATTACACACCTCTGAACTTCACAACCATGAGAAAAAACATCTCTGTAGTTCTAAGGCACAAAGTTTGTGGCATTTTGCTAGTATTGCCCAGGAAAATGTCTCTCTCCACTTTCAAGTTGTCTCCTCAAGTCAACCAGACAAAAGTTTTTCTGGAGAAGCTGGATCCTTCATAGGCCAGGGCAATGGGGGTTGTCACGTATAGGCCTATCTCACAAAATGGGTTTGAGTTTCAACATACAAAGGCGAGTGGTAGGATGAGGACATTGGAAGGGGAGGTAGATCAAGAGGACTCAGTCATGCATTCACCAGGAGCTGGTCAGAGAGCCTTGGTGCTGGTCTATATACTGTTTCTTCTTAAATGCCCTCAAGTTGAGTCCGGCTAATACTGATGGTAGGTATAGCAGAATGAAACATGTGGGGACTCTGTGCCAGGCACACAATCTTATTTATGTGTAAGCCCATAGTTGCAGACATTGTGTCAATACATCTAGTGGAGGGTTTTCCTTTTCTTTATTGACCGGCCACTCTACAAAACATGATGTCTCTCACAGAATAGTTCCTTTGCACAACATATCCAAAATACATGACATGCAGTTTCACTATCCTTGCTTCCAAGAGGCACCCTGGTTGCACGTCTTCTAGGACAGATCTGTTGGTGGTTTTGGCATTCCATGGTATAATCTATATTCTTCTGTAGCATCACAATTAAAAACATCAATTCTTCTCCTATCTCCCTTGTACAAGTCCAGCTTTCACAATCATATAATGTGACTGAAATTACCATGGCATGAATCAGGTGCACTTTTGTCTTCAATGTGAAATCATTAATTATCAATGCTTTAAAGAGATCCTTTGCCACAGCTTTTATCAAAGCAATGCATCTTTTGATTTCTTCACTGTAGCTCCCATGGGTGCTGAGTTTTGAACCAAGTAAAGCAAAATCAGGGACAATCTCAATTTTTTCACCATTTTTCGTGAATTTCATGAACTTCATCAGTAAATGTTTCAAATCTCTTCACTTTCAGCAAGCAGAGTCATATCATCTTCATAATGCAGGTTCTTCATGAGTTTTCCTCCAACTCTGATACCACCATCTTCACAAAGTCCACCGTACTGGATTATTTCCATGGCATAGAAATTGAACAGATATGGTGAAAGGATTCAGCCTTGATGAACAGTTTTCTCAACTTGAAAACAAGCAGTGTTTCCTTGTTCTGTTTGAACAACTGCCTTCTGGACCATGTACAGAATCCTCATGAATGCAATTAGGTGCTCTGGTAATCCCATTCTCCACAGTGTTGTCCATAATTTGTTATGATCCACACAGTCAAATGGATTTGCAAGTCAATAAAACATATATAAACATTCTTCTGATAGTCTCTGCTTTCTGCTAATATCCAAGTGACACTGGCAATTATGTGCCTGGTTCCCTGGCCCCTTATGAAACCTCCTCTCACCCTAACCATAACCATCACCCTGACCCACACCCTTATACTTACCATACACAAATTTTAACCCTAACCATGATCCTAATCCTAGACATGACCCTGAATTTAACTTTAAACCCCTAACCTTTCTGTAACCTTCACCCTCACCTCCATGCCCTGACCAATCTTGCCTTTGTTTGCATTTACCTCTACTTCAAGTACCAATGACAAGGAAGGGGAAGATGGTTAGTTAGAAGCTTCTCTATACTACATGTACAAGAACAAAAATAAATGACAAGAGACAGGACAAGACAAGAGGATACAGGCACACACTCAAATACCAAGATTAAAAGTCTGAAGCTGATCACAGCTTTGCAGCCAAACATCAACAAACTAAGGAATTGGAATAAAGCAAACAACACACCATTCCCTATCACCATCTAGGGATGATGGTGCTGCTGACACTTCCATTTCATACCACTGAATTTCAGCTCCATGAGACCAAACATCTCTAGAGTTTTCAGGCAAAGAGTTTGTGGCATGTGGCAAGGACCACCCAGGAAAAGGGCTCTCTCAAGATTTGAACTGTCTTCCCATGTCAAACAGACAAGAGTGCTTCTGTGGAAGTTGGGTCCTTCTTAGGTTAAGGCTGATTGGGGGGTTGTCATATAAAGGCCTGTCTCACAACCTGGGCTTGGGTCTCAACATCAAAAAGCCAGTGGCAGGATGAGGACAAGGAAAAGAGAGACCTAGGACATTGGTCAGGGAGCCTCAGTCATGCATTCACCAGGAGCTGATCAGGAAGCCTCAGTCCTGGACCACTTGTTGTTTGTTGTTAAGTGCCCCCAAACTGAGTCTGACTCATAAGGATGCTTTATGCAGCAGAATGAAACACTTACAGACTCAGTGCCAGGCATATGATATTACTTATATTTAAGCCCATGGTTGAAGACCCTGTATAGATCCATCTAGTGGACATTTTTCCCCTTTTTTGTTGACCTGTCACTCCCCTACACAATGTTCTTCTTCACAGAATAGTTTGTCCTGATGACGTGTCCAAAACACATAGCATGCACTCTAGCCATCCTTGCTTCCAAAGACCACCGTGATGGCACTTCTTCTAGGAGAGATCTGTTGCTTCTTTGGCATTCACTGTTTATTCCATACTCTTCTCTGGCATGATATCCAAAAACATCAATTCCTCTCCTGCCTCCCTTGTTTAATGTCCAGTTTTCACAACCATATTATGTGACTGAAAATACCATGGCATGAGACAGGTCTACCTTCATCTTCAAGATGACTTCTTTGCTTTTCAATACTTTAGAGAGATATATTGCCACAGAGTTTCCCAAAGTAATGTGTCATTTGATTTCTTGATGGCTGCTGATTGTAGAGCCAGATAAAGCAAAATCATGGACAACTTCAATCTTTCCTCCATTTATCGTGAAGTTGCACACTGTCCTAATTGTAAGGAATTTTGTTTTGTTGATGTGGTCCACAAGCCCTATGGAAGGCTATGTTCTTTGATATTTGTCAGTAAAAGTTTCAAATCTTCTACACTTTCAGCAAGCAGATTTTGTTATTTGCATAATGACTATTGGTCATAAGGCTTCTTCCAATATTGATGCTGTGATCTTCTTCATAATTCCAGCATCTCAGATTATTTTCTCTGCATAAAAATTGAAGAGATATAGTGAAAAAATATAGCCCAAATGCACAACTTTTTCTAATAAAACAAAGAAGTGTTTAATTCTTCTGTTTGAACAACTGCCTCCTAGTCTGTGTACAGATTCCTTATGAGAACAATTAGTTGCTCTGGTATTCCCCTTCTTCACAGTGGTATCTGAAATTTGTTATGATCCACACACTCAAATACCATCACATAGTAGATAAAATATAGATATACAACTTCCTGATATTCTGTTTTCTGCTAATATCCAACTGACATTAGCAATGATGTCCCTGATTCCCAGGCCTCTTCTGAAGGCCTGGTGGTCTTAGCATTCCATGGTATATTCTATGTTTTTCTGTAGCATCATAATTCAAAAACATCAATTCTTGTCCTATCTCCCTTGTTCAATGTCCAGCTTTCACAACCATATGATGTGACTGATATTACAGTGGCAAGAGTCAGGTATACTTTTGTCTTAAATGTGAAATCTTTAATTATCAATGTTTTAAAGAGACGTTTTGCTACAACTTTTATCAAGGCAATGTGTCTTTTAATTTCTTGACTGCTGCTCCCATGGGTGCTGATTGCTAAACCAAGTAAAACAAAACCAGGGACAACCTCAACCTTCTTACCATTTATCATGAAGTTGCATACTGACCCAGTTGTAAAGATTTTTGTTTTGTTGATGTTGAGTTGCAATCCCTACTGAAGGCTATGTTCCTTGATCATCATCAGCAAATGTTTCAAATCTTCTTCAGTTTCAGCCAGCAGAGTTGTATCATCTTCATAATGCTGGCTGTTCATGAGTTTTCCTCTAATCCTGATATGACCATCTTCACAAAGTCCACCGTACTGGATTATTTCCATGGTATCGAAATTGAAGAGATATGGTGAAAGGATACAGCCTTGATGAACAGTTTTCTCAACGTGAAAACAAGCAGTGTTTCCTTGTTCTGTTTGAAGAACTGCATTCTGGACCATGTACAGAATCCTCATGAGTACAATTAGGTGCTCTGGTAATCCCATTCTCCACAGTGTTGTCCACAATATGTTATGATCCACACAGTGAAATGGCTTTGCAAGTCAATAAAACATATATAAACATTCTTCTGATTGTCTCTGCTTACTGCTAATATCCAAGTGATGTTGGCAATGATGTTCCTGGTTCCCTGGCACCTTATGAATACTCCTCTCACCCTAAACATCACCATCACCCTGACCCACACCCTTACACCTACCAAAACACTAATTCTATCCCTAACCATGACCCTAATCCTAGACATGACCATGAATTTAACTGTAAACCCCTACCCTATCACCCTAACCTTCACTCTGACCTGTGCCATCTGAAAAAGCATGCCTGTGGAGGCACTTATCTCTACTTCAGGTACCAATGAGAAGGAAGGAAGATGGTAAGTTAGAAGCTTCTCTATACTACATGTATAATAACAAAAAAGATGAGAAGAGAAAAGACAACAAGACAAGACAATTCAGGCACACACTCAAGCACCAAGATTAAAAGTCTGAAGCTGATCAGAGCTTTGCAGCCACATACCAACAAACTAAGGAATTGGAACAAAACCAATAACACCCCATCCATTACCATCATCTAAGGGACCTGACACTGCTATCACCTCCATTACACACCTCTGAACTTCAGAACAATGAAACCAAACATCGCTAGTTCTAAGGCATAAAGTTTGTGGCATGTGGCTAGGATCACCCAGGAAAAGGGTTCTCTCCAGATTTGAGCTATCTCCCCATGTCAACCAGATAAGAGTGCTTCTGTAGAATTTGGGGCCTTCACAGGACAAGGCTGATGGGGCGTTGTCACATATAGGACTGTCTCACAACCTGAGCGTGGGTATCAACATCAAAAGGCCAGTGGCAGCATGAGGACAAGGAAAACAGACCTAGGACATTGGTCAGGGAATGTCAGTCATGCACTCACCAGGAGATCATCAGGGAGCCTGGGTCCTGGACTGCTTGTTGTTTGTTGTTAAGTGCCCTCAAACTGAGTCACACTCATCAGGTCTCTATGTACAGCAGAATGAAACACTTCTAGACTCTGTGTCAGGCATATGATATCACTTATGGTTAAGCCCATGGTTTCAGGCACTGTGCCAATCCATCTAGTGGAGGGTTTTCCCTTTTCTTATTGGCCTGCCACTTTCCTACTCAATGTCATTCTTCACAGAATAGTTTCTCCTGATGACATGTTCAAAATACATAGCATGCACTCTGGCCATCTTTGCTTACAAGGACCCCTGTGGTGACACATCTTCTAGGACAGATCTGTTGCTTCTTTGACATCCACTATATATTCCATATTCTTCTCGCGCATGATATCCAAAAACATTAATTCCTCTTCTGCCTCCCTTGTTTAATGTCCACCTTTCACAACCATATGATGTGACTGAAAATACCATGCTTTGAGGCAGGTGAAACTTTGTCTTCAAGATGACATCTTTACTTTTCCATACATTAGAGAGATCATTTGCCACAGAGTTTCCCAAAGCAATGTGTCTTTTGATTTCTTGGTGTCTGCTTCCATGGGTATTGATTGTAGAACCAAGTAAAGCAAAATCATGGACAACTTCAATCTTTCCTCCACTTATCATGAAGTTGCACACTGTCCTAGTTGTAAGGAATTTTGTTTTGTTGATGTGGTGCCACAAGCCACGTGGTAGGCTATGTTCTTTGATCTTTGTCAGTAGAAGTTTCAAATCTACACATTCAGCAAGCAAATTTTGTCATTTGCATAATGATGGTTGGTCATAGGCTTCTTCCAATAGTGATGCCATTGTCTTCTTTATAATTCCAGCATCTCAGATTCATTTCTCACCATAAAATTGAAGAAATATAGTGAAAGAATACAGCCCTGATGCAGAGCTTTCTTGAATAAAAGCAAGCAGTTTTTAATTCTTCTGATCGAATGACTGCCACCTAGTCTATGTACAGGTTCCTCATGAGAACAATTAGTTGCTCTCATACCATTCTTCATAGTGGTATCCACAATTTGTTATGATCCACACACTCAAATGTCATTGCATATTAGATAAAATATAGGTAGACAAATTTCTGATATTCCGTTTTCTGCTAATATACAACTGACATTAGCAATGATGTTCCTGGTTCCCAGGCCTCTTCTGAATCCAGCCCTAACTCTCACCCTCATCATCACCCACACCCCTACTCAATCCTCACTCTAGTAGTAATGCTAAACATGACCCTTACACTGACCATGACAATGAATAACCTTAAACCCATATCCTATCACTCTCATGTTCATCCCGACTTCCACCCTTCAACATCTTAGATGTGGTGGCACTTACCTCTATGTCCAGCGCCAAGAGGAGGAAAGGGAGATGGTAAGTTAAAAGCTTATCTGTACTACATTTA
This sequence comes from Pedetes capensis, assembly GCA_007922755.1. NCBI lineage: Eukaryota > Metazoa > Chordata > Mammalia > Rodentia > Pedetidae > Pedetes > Pedetes capensis. The sequence continues at coordinate 47,453 of VMDO01010188.1, read as the reverse complement.
CCCAAAAAAGATGAGATTAGATGAGACAACAACAGGATTCAGGCACATACTCAAACACCAAGACTAAAAGTCCTCTGCTGATCACAGCTCTGCAGGAATAAGCCAACAAACTATAGAATCCCAATCCCTTTTCAACAACAAGGGAACATGGTGCTGATGACACTTCCATTACAGACCTCTGAACTTCAGAACCATGAGACAACACATCACAGTAGTTTTAAGGCACAAAGTTCACAGTACTTGCTTCTTCTTGTTGTTGTTAGATGCCGTCGAGTCATGCCGAACTCATAGTGACCCTCATAGTGTTTTCAATGGCTTATTTTGGGATTGCCTTAGGAGTGGATTGCCACGTCCTTCTTCCATTTTTGTGGTGCTGGGAATCAAACTCAGGACCTCAGAGACTGCAGAGCAGCGTTCTACCAGCTGAGCTAAATCCCAGCAAATAGTACTTGCTAGGACTGCCTAAAAAAGGACAGTCTCCTGATTCAAGTTGTCTCTACAATCTACCAGACAAGAGTGCTTCTGTAGAAGCTGGGTCCTTCATAGGCCAAGGCTGATTGTAGGCTGTCACATACAGGTCTGTCTCACAACCTTGCCATGGATCTCAACATCCAAATTCCAGTGGCATGATGAGGATAAGGAAAAAAGAGAAGTGGACATTGGTCAGGGAGCCTCATTCAGGCACTGAAAAGGAGCTTCAGTCCTGGGCTGCTTGTTGTTTGTTGTTAAGTGCACCTGAACTGAGTCTGACTCATAACAACCCAACATACAGCAGAACAAAACATTCCCTGGCTCTGTGCCAGGCACAAGCTGTTATTTATGTTTAAGCTCTTGACTTCAGACACTGTGTGAACCCATCTAGTGCAGGGTTTTCCTGTTTTTCATCGACCTGCCACTCTCCAAAACATGATGTCCATCTTCAGGGAACAGTCTGTCATGACTATATTTCCAAAATACATAACATGCAGTCTAGCCATTCTTGTTTCCAAGGAACACTCTGGTTGCACTTCTTCTAGGGCAGATCTGTTGGTTCTTTTGGCAGTCCACGGTGTATTCTTTGCTCATCCATAGCACCATAATTCAAAAACATCAGTTCTTCTCCTGTCTCCCTTGTTCAATGTCCAGCATTCACAATGATATGATATACCCAAAAATACCATGGCATGAGTCAGGTGCCCCTTCATCTTCAATATGACATTTTTACTTTTCAACACTTTAAAAAAATTTTTTTGCCACAGCTGTTAGCTGTTCCCTAAACAATAGGTCTTTTGACTTCTTGACTGCTGCTTCCCTGGGTGTTGTTTGTAGAACCAAGGAATACAGAATTGTGGACAACCTCAATATTTTCTCCATTTATCATGAAGTTGCATACTGACACAGTAGTAAGGCATTTTGTTTTATTGATGTGGAGTTGCAATCCATACTGAAGGCTATGTTGTTAGATGAAGATCAATAAATGTTTCCATCTTCCTCCCTTTCAGCAAACAGAGCTGTGTCATCTGCATAATGCAGGTTGTTCATGATTCTTCCTCCAATCCTGATGCCACATTCTTCTTCATAAGGTCCACATTCACAGATCATTTGCTCAGCATAGAAACTGGATAGATATGGTGAGAGGATACAGCTCTGATGCACAGCTTTCTCAACTTGAAAACAAGCACTGTTTCCTTGTTCTGTCAGAACAACTGCCTCCACGTCTATGTACAGATACCTCTTGAGTACAATTGGGTATCTTGTATTCCTATTCTTTAGAGAGTATGAATAATTTTTTAGGATCCACACAGTCAAATGCCTTTGCATAGTGAAATAAAAAACAGATATCTCTCTGATAGTCTCCACTTTCTGAATAAAATCCATATAACATCAATAATATCACTGTTTCCGCAGGCTCTTCTGTATCCGGCCCTAACTCTTAAACTTACCTAACCCTTACCCTGACCCCAAACCTAACCATGACCCTTACCCATGCCATGACCCTGAATTTAACCTTAAACCCCTAATCTATCACCCTAATCTTCACCATGACTTCCACCCCTTGACTTGATCTTGTGCTGGAAATTACCTCTACTTCCAGCACATATGAGATGTAAGAAAGATGGTAAGTTAGAATGTTATCTCTACCACATGTACAAAAATAAAGATGATGAGATGAGATGAGATGACAGAAGACAAGACAAAAGGATTCGGGCACACACTCAAACACCAAGATTAAAAGTCCTCTACTAATCAGAGCTTCTGCAGCCATTAGCCAACAAACTATAGAATTTGAATAAAATCTGTAACATACCATCCCCTATCACCACCTAGGGAAAGTGGCCCTGTTGACATTTTCATTACAGACCTCTGAATTTCAGAACCATGAGACAATAAATCTCTATAATTCTAAGGCACAAAAGTTGTTTTACATATCTAGGACCACCCAGAAGAAGGGTTCTCTCCAGATTTGAGTTGTCTCCCCAAGTCAAGAAAACAAGAGTGCTCTGTAGAAGCAGGGTCTTTCACAGGACAAGGCTGATGGTGGGTTGTCACACACAAGTCTGTCTCACAACCTGGGCTCAGGTCTCAAAATTGAAATACCGGTGGCAGGAGGATAACAAAGAAAGGAGAGAGGTAGGACACTGACCAGGGGGTCTTGATCATGCACTGGCCAGGAGCTGCTCACAGAGGTTGCATCCTGGGATGTTTATTGTTATGTGTCATCCAGTTGAATTCAACTCATAGCAACCCTAGATATAGCAGAACAAAACACTCCCCAATTCTGTGCCAGGTACATGATATTTATATATCATCCAATGCTTACACACCATTTCAGCCCATCTTGTAGAGGCTTTTCCTTTTTTTCACTGACCTGTCACTCTCTCAAACACAATGCCCTTCTTCAGGGAATAGTCCTTCCTGACTACATATCCAAAATAAATAACAACAGGTGTAGTCATACTGCTTCCATTGAGCACTCTGGTTGCACCACTTCTAGGACAGACATGCTGGTACTTTTGGCAGTCCATGGTATATTCTATATTCATCTTGGGCACCATAATTCAAAAACATCAATTCTTCTCCTGTTTCTCTTTTACACTGTTCAGCTTACACAACCAAGCATATGATGTGACTGAAAATACCATGGCATAAGTCAGGCACACCTCTGTCTTCAAAGTGACTTCTTTACTCTTCAATACTTTAGAGATTTTTAGCCACAGCTTTTGCCAAACTGATTTCTCTTTTGATTTCGTGACTGATGCTACCACAAGTGTTGATTGTGGAACCAAGTCAAGCAAAATCATAGACAACCTAAATCTTTTCTTCATTTATCATGAATGGGCATACTAACCCAGTTTTAAGGATTTTAGTTTTGTTGATGTGAACCCCAAATCTATACTGAAGGCAATATTGTTTGATCTTCATCAGTGAATGTTTCAAATTTTCATTTTCAGCAAACAGAGCTGTGTCAACAGCATAAAGCAGGTTGTTCATGAATCTTTCCACAATCCTGACGCTGTGTTATTCTTGATAAAGTTGAATTTCTCACATTGTTTTCTCAGCATAGAAACTGAAGAGATATAGTGAAAGAACACAGCCCTGAAGCACAGCTTTCTCAAATGAAACTAAGCAGTGTTGAATTCCTTTTTTCAAATGACTGCCTCCTTGTCCATATATAGGTTCATTATGAGAACAATTAGTTGCCCTGGTATTCCCAATTTTTCATAGTGTTATCCATAATTTGTTAGGATCCACATACTCAAATGCCACTGCATACTGGGGATTTTTCTGATATTCTCTGCCTTCAACTAATATCCAACTGACGTGAGCAATGACATCCCTGGGTCCTCGGCCTCTTCTGAATCTGGCCCTAACCATCACCCTGAACTCTACCCTGACTCTACCCCGAACCTGACTAAAACCCTAATACTGCCCCTAACCCTGACCCTCAACCTAAGCATGACCTTCACCCCAATAATAACCATGAATTTAACCCTAAACTCATATCCTATCATGCTAACCTTCATCCTGAGCTGCACCTCCTGACCCAATCATGGGTGTGATGGCACTTACCACTCTCCACCACCAATGAGAAGGAAGGAAGATGGTAAGCTAGAAGCTTCTCTGTACTACATGTACAACAAAATTGAAAAGATGAGACAAGATGACACAACACAGGACAAGAGGATTCAGGAACACACTGAACCACCAAGATTACAAATCCTCTGCTTATCAGAGCACTGGAATCATTAGCCAACAAACTATAGATTTGGAGCAAATCCTGTAACTCACCATCTGCCATCACCACCTAGGGAATCTGGCCTTGCTGGCATATGCATTACTGGTCTCTGAACTACAGAACCATGGCACAACACATCTCTGTAGTTTTTAGGCACAAAGTCTGCGGTACTGACTAGGACCACCAAAAAAAATGTCTCTCTCCAGGATAGAGCTGTCTCCCCAAGTCAACCACACAAGAGTGCTTCTGTAGAAGCTGGGTTCTTCACAGGACAAGGCTGATGGGGGGGTTTCACATACAGGTCTCTTCACAACCTGAGCTCAGGTCTCAACATTCAAAGGCCAGTGACAGGATGAGGACAAGGACAAGAGAGAGGTAGGATGTTGGTCAGGGAGCCTCAATCATTCACTGGCCAGGAGATGGTAAGGGAGCCTTGGTCCAGTACTTCTTACTCTTTCTTGTGAAGTGCCCTTGAGTCTAGTTCAACTCATACTCACCCTATATGCAGCAGAATGAGACATTCCCTGATTCTGTGCTAGGCACACAATGTTATTTATGTTTAAGCCCATGATTGCAGACAGCATATAAATCCATCTACTGAGGACTTTCCTTTTTTCTGTTGTCTTGCCACTCTCCCAAACACAATGTCCTCATCCAGGGAATACTCTCTCCTGACTACATGTCCAAAATAAACAACATGCACTCTAGCCATTCTTGTTTCCAAGGAGCACTCTGGTTGCATTTATTCTAGGACAGATCTGTTGGTTCTTTTGGTATTATGTGGTATATTCTATATTCAATTCTAGCACCATAATTTACAAACATTAATTCTCCTCCTGTCTCTCTTGTTTAATGTTCAGCTTTCACAAAAATGCGATGTGACTCAAAGTACCATGGCATGAGTTGGGTACACCTTTGTCTTCAATGTGACATCTTTCCTTTCCAATATCATATAGAGGTCTTTTGCCACAACTTCTTCTCAAAGCAATGCATCTTTTGAATTCTTCACCATGCTTCCACACGTGTTGATTGTAGAACCAAGGAAACAAAATTGTGGGCCACCTCAATCTTCTAGCCATTTATCATGAAGTTGCACATTGACCTAGCTGTAAGGATTTTTGTTTTGTTTATGTTGAGTCAAAATACATCCTAAGGCTATGTTCCTTGATCTTCATCAGTAAATGTTTCAAATCTTCTTCCCTTTCAGGAAGCAGAGCTGTGTCATCTGCATAATGCAGGTTGTTCATGAGACTTCCTCCAAACCTGATGCTGTGTTCTTCTTCATGAAGTCCAGTTTTTTGTACTATTTGCTCCTCATAGAAAGGGAAGAGATACAGTGAAAGATACAGCCCTGACACAAGCTTTTTAACTGACACAGAGAAGTGTTTCCATGTTTTGTTTGAACGGCTGTCTCCTCTTCCATGTAGAGATACATCATGAGTACAAGTAGTTGCTCTGGTATTCCAATTCTTCACAGTGTTATTCATCATTTGTTATTATATACGCAGTCAAATGTAAAATATAGACTATTTCTGTTATTCTCTCTTTTCCACTAATATCCATCTTTCATCAGCAATGTTGTCCTGGTTCCCTGGCCTCTTCTGAATCTGGCCCTAACCCTAACCCTCACCCTCACCTCATCCTCCCCACCATACTGACCTCAACACTAAGCATAAACCAAACCCCAATCCTGTCCCTAACCATGAGCCTCACATTGACAATGACCTTGAATTTCACTCTAAACTGGTAATGTATCACCCTAACCTACACCCTGACCTCCAATTCTGACCCCTCTTTGGAATGGTGGCACGTATACCTACTTCCAGCACCAATAAGTAGGAAGGAGTATGATAAGTTAGAATCTTGTCTGTAATACATGTAGGGAAAAAAAGATGAGCAGAGAGATGAGACAAAACAAGCAGATTCAGGCAAGCACCAAGCACCAAGATCAAAAGAGCTCTGCTGATCACAACTCTGCAGCTATTAGCTAACAAACTATAGAATTGGAACAAAACCTATAACACTTCATCTCCTCTGACCACCTATGGACCTGGCCCTGCTGACACTTCCATTATAGACCACTGAAATACAGAACCATGAGACCACATATCTCTGTAGTCCTAAGGCACAAAGTTTGTGGTACATGGCTAGGACCACCAAAGCAACAGGCTCACTCTGGATTTGAATGGTCCCTCCATTCAACCACAATAGAGTGCTTCTGTAGAAACTAGGTCCTTCACAAACCAAGTTGTTGATGGGTTTTTACATGCAGAGCTGTCTCAAAGCCTGGGCTTGGGTCTCAACATCCAAAGACCAGTGGTGGCATGGAGACAAGGAAGACAGAGAGGGGAACATTGGTCAGGGATCCTTGATCATATACTAACCAGGAGCTAGTCAGGGAGCCTCAGTTGCTGGACATCTTCTTGTTTGTTGATAAGTGCTGTTGAGTCTGACTCATACCAACCCTATGTACAGCAGAAAAAGCAGTCCCCAATTCTGTGCCAGGCACATGATGCTATTTATGTTTAAGTCCAAGGTTGCAGACACCATGTTAATCCATCTAGTGGAGGGTGTCCCCTTTTTTGATTGACCTGCCACACTCCCAAACACAATGTCCTTATCCAGGGAATTGCCACACCTGACTCCATATCCAAAATACATAACATGCAGTCTAGCCACCCTTACTTCCATGGAGCACTCTGGTTGTACTTCTAGGGCAGATCTGTTGGTTCTTTTGGCAGTCCTTTTGGCAGCCCATTATATATTCTTTATTTTTCTACATCATGACAATTCAAAAATGTCAGTTCTTCTCCTGGCTCCCTTCTTCAGAGTTCAGCTTTCAGAACAATTCAATGTACCTAAAATACCATAGCATGAGTCAGGCGCACCTTCATCTTCAATGTGACATCTTTAATTTCCAATGCTTCAAAGAGACCTTTTGTCACAGCTTTTCCCAAAGCAATGTGACTTTTGGTTTCTTCATTTCTACTTCAATGGGTGTTGTTTATAGAAACAAGCAAAGCAAAATCATGGACAACCTCAAACTTTTCTCCCTTTATCATGAAGTTGTATACTGATCCAGTTGTAAGGATTTTTGTCTTATCAATGTGGAGTCGCAATCCATACTGAAGGCTATGTTGTTTGATCTTCTTCAGTAAATGCTTCAAATCTTCTTCCCTTTCAGCAAGCAGTGTTGTGTTATTTGCATAACACAGATTGTTCATGAGACTTCTTCCAATCCTGATGGCACCTTCTTGTTCAGAATGTCCAGCTTCTCAGATTATTTGCTCAGCATAGGAAATTGAAGAGACAGGGTGAAAGAGTACAGCCCTGACATACAGCTTTATCAACTTAAAACCAAGCAGTGTTTCCTTGTTCTGTTTGAATGACTGCCTCCTAGTCCATGTACGGATAACTCGTGAGAACAATTAGGTGTCTGATATCCTATTCTTCACAACGTACCTATAATTTGTTAGGATTCACACAGTCAAATGGTTTGGCATAGCCAACAAAACACAGATAGGTATCTTTTTGATATTCTCTACTTTCCAATAAAATCCATCTGACATCAGCAATAATGTCACTGTTTTTCCAGCCTCATCTGAGTCTCACCCTAACCCTTACCCTCATCATTACCGTAACACTTAATGTAACCATGACCCTCACCCTGAACACGACTGTGAATTTAACCCTAAACCCTTACTCTACCACACTGAACTTCACCCTGACCGCCACTCCCTGGCCCAATCATGGATGTGATGGCACTTACTTCTATCCACCACCAATGAGAAGGAAGGAAGATGGTACTTTAGATGCTTCTCTGTAGTACATGCACAATAAAAAAATGAGACAAGATGAGATGACAGAACACAGAACAAGAGGATTCAGACACATGCTCAAGCACCAAGATTAAAAGTCCTCTTATAATCAGAGTTCTGCAGCCATTTCCCAACAAATTGTAGAATTAGAAAAAGCCTATAACATACCATTCCTTATCATCACCTATGGAACCTGGCCCTGCTGACACTCCCATTACAGACATCTGAATTTCAGAACCTTCACACGTACATCTCTGTAGTCCTAAGGCACAAACTTTGTTTTACTTGGCTGGGACCACCCAGGAAAATGGCTCTCTGAAGATTTGAATTGTCTTCCCAAGTCAATGAAATAAGAGTGCTATGTAGAAGCAGGCTGATGGGGGGTGTCTCACAACCTGTGCTTGGGTCTCAACATCCATAGCCCAGTGCCAGGAGGATAACAAGGAAAGGAGAGAGATAGGACATTGGTCAGGGACGTTTGATCATATACTCTCCAGAAGCTGTTCACAGAGGTTCATTCCTGGACTGTTCATTGTTTGTTGTTTAGTGCCATCAACTCGAATCCAACTCATAGCAACCCTAGGGACTGCAGAATGAAACACTCCCCAATTCTGTGCAAGCCATGCCATGTTATTTATTATGCTTATGTCCATCGTTTTAATCACTATTTCAACACATCTAGTGGAGTATTTTCCTCTTTTTTGTTGCCCTGCACTCTCCCAAACATGAAGGTCTTCTTCAGTGAATACTCTCTCCTGACTATATGTCCAAAATACATAACACCTAATCTAGCCATCCTTGCTTCCACAGAGCAATCTGGTTTCACTTCTAGGACAGATCTGTGGTTCTTTTGGCAGTCCATGATATATTCAATAATAATCTCCAGCACCATAGTTCAAAAAAATCAATTCTTCTCCTGTCTCTCTTCTTCAATGTCCAGCTTATACAACCATACAATGTACTTAAAATACCATGGCATGAGTCAGGCACACATTCATCTTCAAAGTGCCATCTTTACTTTTTGATACTTTAAAGAGATATTCTGCCATAGCTTCTTCCAAAGCAATGCATCTTTTGATTTCTTGATGGCTGCTTCCACAGGTTTTGATTGTAGAACCAAGTCAAGCAAAACCATGGGCAAACTCAGTCTTTTCATTTATCAAGAAATGAACTTACAACTGACCCAGTTGTAAGGATTTTTGTTTTGTTGATGTGGAGTCCCAATCAGTACTGAAGGCCATATTCTTAGATCTTCATCAGAAAATGTTTCAAATCTTTACTTTCAGCAAACAGAGCTATTTCATCAACATAATGCAGGTTGTTCATGAGTCTTCCTTCAATTCTGATGCTGTGTTCTTCTTTATGAAGTCCAGCTTCATTATTTTCTCAGCATAGAAATTAAAGAGATACAGTGAAAGGATACAGCCCTGATACAAAGCTTTCTCAACTGAAACCAAGCAGTTTTTTCCCTCTTCTGTTCAAATGACTGACACCAAGACCATCTATAGTTCTACATGAGTACAATTAGTTGTTCTGGTATTCCCATTCTTCATAGAGTAGTCCATAACTTATTATGATCCACACAACCAAATGTCAAGGCATAGTCAATAAAACATAAATAGACATCTTTCTAATGTTCTCTGCTTTCTGATAATATCCATCTGACATCAGTAATGGCCTGGTTCCCTGGCCTATTCTCATTCCAGCACTAACCCTCACCCTTACGCTCACCCCCCACCCCGAACATGATCCTGCCCCAACCCTGCCCCTAACCCTAAGCATAACCCTCACTCCAACCATGATGCTGAATTTAACCCTAAACCTCTACCCTATCACCCTAACCTTCACGCTGACCTCCACTCCCTGACCTGATAATGAATGTGATGGCACCTCTATTTACCACCATGAAGAGGAAGGAAGATTGTACTTTAGAAGCTTCGCTATACTACATGTTCCATTAAAAGAAAAGATGAGATCAGACGAGATGACACAAGAAAGGACAAGAGGATCTAGGCACACACTCAAGAACCAAGATTAAAACTCTGAAGATGGTCAGAATTCTGCACCCATTAGCCACAAAGTATAGAATTGGAACAAAACCTAAAACCCACCATCACCTACCACAACCTAGGGAACCTAGCCCTGCCGACACTTCCATAACAGACATCGGACCTTCAGAACCATGAGGCCATACATCTCTGTAGTTATGAGGCACACATTTTGTGGTACTTCGCTAGGACCACCCAGGAAGAGGGCTCACTCCAAATATGAGTTGTCTCCCCAAGCCAACCACACAAAAGTGCCTCTGTAGAAGGCAGGTCCTTCAGAGGCCAAGGCTAAGGGGTACTATCACACACATGTCTCTGTCACAACTTGGGCTTGGGTCTTGACCTCCAATGGCCAATGGCAGGATAAAGACAAGGAAAAGAGAGAGGTAGGGTATTGGTCATGGAGCCTCAATCAAGCATTGACCAGAATTGGTCAGGGAGCCTTGGTCTTGGACTGCTTGTTGCTTTTTCTTAAGTGCTCTTGAGTCCAGTATGACTCATAGCAACCCTACGTACAGCAGAATGAAACACTCCCCAATTCTGTGATAGGCAAAGAATGGTATTTATGTTTAAGCCAATGGTTGCAGACACTGTGTGAATCCACTGACTATAGGGTTTTACTTTTTTGGTTGACCTAACACTCTCAAACACAATGTCCTCCTCCAGGGAGTAGTCCAACCTTACTGCATATCCAAAATACACAATGCACATTCTAGCCATCCCTGCTTCCAAGTAGCACTCTGGTTGCAATTCTTCTTGGACAGATCTGTTGGTTCTTTAGCAGTCCATGGTATATTCTATATTTGTCTCCAGCACCATAATTCACAAACATCATTTCTGCGCCTATCTCCCCCATTCAATGTCCAGCTTTCACAACCATACAATGTGACTGAAGTACTATGGCATGAGTCAGGCACACCATTGTACTCAACATGACATCTTTACTTTTCAATGCTCTATAGAGATCTTTTGCCACAGCTTTTCCCAAAGCAATGCATCTTTTGATTTCTTGACTGTTGCTTGCACAGTGTTGAATGTACAACCAAGTAAGCAATATCATGGAAAACCTCAATATTTTCTCCATTTATCATGAAATTCCACACCGACCCAGTTGTAAGGACTTTTCTTCTACTGATGTGGGGTCCCAATCAGTACTGAAGGCCATGTTCTTTGATCTTCATCAGACAATGTTTCAAATTTTCTTCACTTTCAGCAAGGAGAACTGTGTCATCTGCATACCACAGGTTGTTCATGAGTCTTCCTCCAGTCCTGATGTTGCATTCTCATTCATAAAGGCCAATTTATCAAATTATTTGCTCTGCATAGAAACTGAACAGATATGGTGGAAGGATACAGACCTGATACATAGTATTCTCAACTTGAAATCAAACAATGTTTCCTTGTTCTGTTTGAGCGACTGCCACTTAGTCCATGTACAGATTCCTCATGAGTACAATCAGATGCTGTGGTATTCCTATTCTTCTTGTTATCCATAATTGTTATGATCTACACAGTCAAATGCCTTAAATAGTCAATACAACATACATAGACCTTTTCTGTTATTGTCACCATTCCACTAATATCCACCTAACATCAGCAATGCTGTCCCTGGTTTCCCAGCCTCTTGTGAATCTGGCCTTAACCATAACCCTCAACAACACACTAACCACTACACCAACCAAGAACCTAACCCTAAGCCTGACACTAACCATGATCTTCACACTGACTATGACCTTTAATTTCACATTAAACCCTAACCTGCACCATGACCTCCAACCCCTGACCCCAAATTTGGAGTGGTGGAACTTAGCTCTACTTCTAGCAACAATGAGTAGGAAGGAAGATGATAAGTTAGAAGCATGTCTGTAATACAAGTAGAACAAAAACAACAACAACAACAACAACAACAAAAGAGATGCCATGAGAGGAGATGAGAAAAGACAACATGATCAGACACACACTCAAGCACCAAGAATAAAAATCCTCTGCTGTTAAGAGCACTGCAGCCATTAGCAAAAAACTATACCATTGGAAAAAGCCCACAGCACAATATACCCTATCACCACCAAGAGAATGTGGACCTACTGACACTTCCACTACAGACCTAGGAATATCTGAACCAAGAGAAAACATACCTTTGTAGTTCCAGGGAACAAAGTTTCTGGTACTTGGCTAGGACCACCATAGGAAAGAGCTCTCTCCAGATTCAAGTTGTCCCCCCATTTAACCAGACAATATTTCTTCTGTAGAACCTATCCCCTTCATAGACCAAGGTGGATGGTGGGTTTCCACATACAAGCCTGTCTCACAACCTGGCCTCAGGTCTCAAAAATCCAAAGGCCAGTGGCAGGATGAGGACAAGAAAAAGGAAGATGTAGGACATTGTTCATGGAGCCTCAGGCATGCATTGAGAAGGAGCAGGTCATTAAGCCTCAGCACAGGACTGCTTGTTTCTTGTTATGGGCCCTTCAGTGTGGTCCAATTTATAGTGACCACATGTACAGCAGAATGAAACACTCTCTGATTCTGTGCCAAGCACAAAATGTCAATCATGTTTAAACCCAAGGTGACAGACAGCATGTCAATCCATTTACTGGAGGCTTTCCTTTTTTTCATTGCCACTCTCCCAAACACGATTTCCTCCTCCAGGGAATAGTGCCTCCTGACTAAACGTCCAAAATACATAACACCAAGTCTACTGATCCTTATGTCCAAGGAGCATTCTGGTTGCACATTTTCTGGGACAGATCTGTTGGTTCTTTTGGCAGTTCATGGTATATTCTTTATTCATCTACAGCACCATAATTCAAAAACTTCAGTTCTTCTCCTGTCCCCCTTCTTCAATGTATGGCTTTCACGACCATATGATGGGACTGAAAATACAACGGCATGAGTCAGATGCACCTTCATCCTCAATATGACTTGTTTACTATTCAATACTTTAAAGAGATATTTTGCCATAACTTTCCCAAAGCAATGCATCTTTTGACTTACTGACTACTACTTCCAAAGGGTGTTTATTGTAGAACCAAGTAAAACAAAATTGTAGACAACCTCAATCTTCTCTCCATTTATCATGAGGTTGCATGCTGACCAAGTTGTCAGGATTTTTATTTTCTTGATATGGAGTCTCAATCCATTCTTTGATTCATCAATACATGTTTCAAATCTTCCCTTCAGCAACAGAGCTCTGTCATCTGCATAACACAGGTTGTTCATGAGTGTTCCTCCAACATGATGCTATATTCTTCTTCATAAATTCCAGCTTCTCCCATTATTTACCCAGCACAGAAATTGAAGACATATGGTGAAAGGACACAGCACTGATGAACAGTTTTCTCAACTTTAAACCAAGCAGTGTTTTCTTGTTCTTTTGGAACAGCTGCCTCCTAGTCCATGTACAGATTCCTCATGAATACAATTAAATATCTGGTATTCTTACCTTTCACAGTGTTTTGATCCACACACTCAAACAACTTTGCATAGACAGTAAAACAGAGATAGACAACTTTCTGATATTCTCTGCTTTTTTACTATCCATCTGATATCAGCAATGATGTCACTGCTTCCCCAGCCTCTTCTGAAAGAGGATGTAAACTGTACCCTCACCCTCACCCCAACCCCCACTGTAGTTCAAATGCTAAAACTAACCATAACCCTTGCTCATACCACGACTCTGAATTTAACCCTAAACCCCTACTCTATCAATTTAACCTTCACTATGACCTGCACTGCCTGACCAATCTTGTTTGTGAGAAGGAAGGAAGATGGTAATTAGGAAGTTTTTCTGTACTATAACAATAAAAAAGATGAGACAAGATGACATGACACAAGAGGATTCAGGCACACACTCAAGTACCAAGATTAAAAGTCCTCTACGAATCAGTGTTCTATAGACATTATCCAACAAACTATAGAATTGGAAAAAAAGCCTACAACACACCATCCCCTATTGCCACCTAGGGAAACTGGTAATGCTGACATCTTCAATTACTGTGCTCTCAGCTTCAGAATCTTGAGACAACTTGTCTCTAGAGTTCTAAGGCACACAGTTTGTGGTACTTCTCTAGGACCACCTAGGAAATGGCCCTGTTCAGCTTTGAAATGTCTCCTCAAGTCAACCAAACAAGGGAACTTCTATAGAAGCTGGACCCTACATAAGGAAATGCTGATGAGGGGGTGGGTTCGCATACATATCTGTCTCACAACCTGGGCTCTGGTCTCAACATCCAAAGACCAGAGGCAGGATGAGGATAAGGAAAACAGAAAGGTAGGACATTGGTCAAGGAGCCTCAGTCATGCACTGACCAGGAGCTTGTCAGGGAGGTGTGGTCCTGGACTCCTTCTGTTTCTTGTTAAATGTGGTCAGCGCAGTTCACACTCATAGCGACCCTATGTACACCAGAATGAAACACTCCTTGATTCTGTGCCAGGCACATAATGTTATTTTTGTTTAAGCCCATGATTGCAGACACTGGGTCAACTAATCCAGGGGATGGTTTTCCTCTTTTTCCTTGACCCTCAACTATCCCAAACACAATGTCCTTCTACAGGGAATAGTCCCTCCTGACTACATGTACAAAGTATATAACACACACTCTAGCCATCCTTGCTTCCATGGAGCACTCTGGTTGCACTTCTTCTACAACAGATCTGGTCATTCTTTTGAAATTCCATGGTATATTCTATATTTGTCCCCAGCACCATAATTCAAAAATGTCAGTTCTTCTCCTGTCTCTCTTGTTAAATATCCAGCTTTCAGAACTATATAGTGTAACTGAAAGTACTATGGCATGTGTCAGGTGCACCTTCTTCTTCAATGTGACATCTTAATTTTCAATACCATAAAGAAATCATTTGCTACAGATTTTCCAACAGCAACGCATTTTCTGATTTCTTGACCTATACTTCCATGGGTGTTGATTGTAGAACCAAGTAAAACAAAATCAGGGACAACCTCAATCTTTTCTGCATTTATCATGAAGTTGCATACTGACCCACTTGTAAGGATTTTTGATTTGTTGATGTGGAGACCCAATCTGTATGTACTAAAGGCCATGGTCTCTGAAAGTCATCAGTAGATTTTTCCAATCTTCTTCCCTTTCAGCGAGCAGAACTGTGTCATCTGCATAACCCAGGTTGTTCTTGAGTCTTCCTCCAATCCTGCTGCCACTTACTTCTTCATAAGATCCAACTTCTGGACTATTTGCTCAAGGTAGAAATTAAAGAGATACAGTGAAAAGATACAGCCCTGAGGCACAGCTTTCTCAACTGAAAACAAGCATTGTTTCCTTCTTCTTTTCAGAAGACTACCCCCTAATCTATGTATAGGTTCCTCATGAGTAAATTTGATGCTCTGGTCTTCCCATTCCTCATAGTGTTCTCCATAATTGGTTATGATGCACACATGCATATGCCATTCTATAGTCAATAAAATATAGATAGACAACTTTCTCATATTCTGTGCTTTCTCCTTATATCCATCTGACATCAGCAATGAGGTCACTGGTTCTGGGGCCTATTCAGAATCCGGACTAACCCTCACCACCACACTGACCTTGACCCCAACTCCAATACCACCTCTAACTCTGACCTTGACTCTAACTCTAACCATGACCCTCACCCTGAGAATGACCCTGAATTTAACCCTAAACCCCTAAGCTATCACACTAACCTTCACCATGACTTCCACTCCCAGACCCGATCTTGGGTGTCATGGTGCTTACCTTTACTTCTAGCACCAATCAGATGGAATGAAGATGATAAGTTAGAAGCTTCTATGTGCTACATGTACAACAACAACAACAACAAAAAAAAAGATGAGACAAGATGAGATGAGACAACTCAAGTTGAAATGATTCAGGCACACACTGAAGCACCAAGATTAGAAGTGATCTGCAAATCAGAGCTCTGGAGCCATATGCCAACAAACTAAGGAATGGGAACAAAGCCTATAATACACCATCCCCTATCACCACATAGGGAACCTGGCCCCACTGACACTTCCATTACATACCTACAAACTTCAGAATTATGATATAACACATATTTTTAATTCTAAGGCACAAAGTTTGTGGTTCTTGGCTAGGAAGACCCTAGAAAAGGTCTCCCTTCAGATTCAAGTTGTTCCCCTTTCAAACAAACAAGAATGCATCTGTAGAAGCTGGATCCTTCATAGGCTAAGGCTGATGGGATGTTGTCACATACAGGTTTGTCGCACAACTTGGGCTTGGGTCTCAACATCCAAAGAACAGTGGCAGGATGAGGGCAAGGAAAACAGAGAGGTAGGACATTGGTCAGGGAGCCTTGGTCATACACTCACCAGGAGCTGGTCAAGGAGCCTCAGTCTTGGTCTGCTTGTTCTTTGTTGTTAAGTTCCCTTGAGTCAAGTGTGACTCATAGTGACCCTAGGTATGGCAGAACAAAACACTCCCCATTTCTGTGCCAGGTATATGATGGGTTTTATGTTTAAGCCCATTGTTACAGACACCATGTCAAACAATCTTATGGACAGTTTTCCTTTTTTACATTAACCTGCCACACTCCCAAGCACAATGTGCTTCTCCAGGGATGAGTTGCTCCTGCCTACATGTCAAAATCATAACATAAAGTCTACTCTTCCTCGTTTGCAAGGAACACTCTGGTAGCACTTCTTCTAGGACACATCTCTTGTTTCTTTTGGCAGTCCATGGTATATTCTATATTAGTCTTCAGCACCATAATTCAAAAACATCCATTCTTCTTCTATCCCCTGCGTTCAATGTCCAGCTGTCACAACCATATGATGCAACTGAAAGTACCATGGCATGAGTCAGAAGCACCTTCATCTTCAATGTGACATCTTTATTTTCAATACTATAAAGAGACCTTTTGCTACAGGTTTTCCCAAAGCAATGCCTCTCTTGGTTTCTAGACAGCTGCTTCCATGGGTATTGATTGTAGAAACAAGTTAAGCAAAATCATGGACACCCTAAATCTTTTCTCCATTTATCATGAAGTGCATGCTGACCCATTGTAAGGATTTTCATTTTTGTTGATGTGGATTCCCAATACTTACTGAAGGCCATGTTCTTTGAACTTCATCAGTAAATGTTTCAAATCTTCTTCACTTCCAGCAATCAGAGTGGTGTCATCCACATAATGGAGGCTATTCATGAGTTCCTCAAATCTTGACACCACATTCTTCATAAAGTCCAGTTTCGCAAATTATTTTCTCAGCATAGAAATTGAAGAGATATAGTGAAAGGGTACAGCCCTGATGCACAGCTTTCTCAAATGAAAGCAAGCAGGGTTTCCTTTTTCTCTTCAAAAGACTGCCTGCTAGTCTATGTACAGGTTGCTCCTGAGTACAATGAGGTGCTCTGATATCCCCATTCTTCACAGTGTTATCCATACTTTGTAATGATCCACATAGTCAAATGCCTTTGCATAGTCAATAAAACATACCTTAACAATTTCAAAAAGTCTCTGCTTTCCGATAATATCCAAGTGACCTCAGCAATGATGTGCCTGGTTCCTTGACCTCTTCAGAATACTCCCCTAATTGTCATCCTCAAGCTCACCCTCAGATACCCACCAATCCTGAATCCAACACTTAATCTAACCCTAACCATGACCATAACCCTGACCATTACCCTGAATTTAACCTTAAACCCCTACTCTATCACCTTAACCTTCACCCTGACCTATACCCCCAACCGATCTTGTGTGTTGAGGCAGTAACTCTACTTCAAGCCTCCAAGAAGAAGAAAGGAAGATGGTAAGTTAGACACTAGCCTGTACTACATATACAACAAAAAAAAAGAAAAGGCAAGATAACAAGACAAGAGGATTCAGGCACACATTCAAGCACCAAGATGAAGATCCAATGCTGACCAGACCTCTGCAGCCATACACCAACAACCTTAAGAACTGGAAGAAAGACTATAACACACCATCCCCTATCACCATATACGGAACCTGGCCCCACTGACACTTCCATTACACACCTCTGGACTTCAGAACCATGACACAAAACATCTCTGTAGTTCTGAGGCACAAAGTTTATGGTACTTGGCTAGGACCCCCCAGGAAAAGGTCTCTCTCCAGATTCAACTTGTCTTCCCTAAGTCAACAGACAAGAGTGCTTCTTTAGAAGCTGGGTCCTTGGTAGGCCAAGGCTGATGGGGGTTGTCACATACAGGCCTATCTCACAGCCTGGGCTTGAGTTTCAACTTCCAATGGTCTGTGGCAGGATGAGGACATCAGAAGGAGAGGTAGGACATTAGTCAAGAGGGCTCAGTCATGCACTTACCAGGAGCTAGTCAGGGAGCCCTGGTACTGGACTCCTTGTTGTTTCTTATTAAGTGCCCTCAAGTTGAATCTGACCCATACTGACGCTAGGTATAGCAGAATGAAACACTTGGGGATGCTGTGCTAGGCACACAGTCCTATTTATGTTTAAGCCCATGGGTGCAGGCATCATGTCAATCCATCTAGTGGAGGGTTTTCCTTTTTTATTGACCTGCCACTCTCTGAAACATGATGTCCTTCACAAAACATGGTAAGTTAGATACTTGTCTGTGCTACATGTACAACAAAGAGAGAGAGAGAGAGAGAGAGAGAGAGAGAGAAAAGACAAGACAAAAAGACAAGAGGATTCAGCCACACCTTCAAGCATGAAGATTGAGGTCCAATGCTGATTAGAGCTCTGTAGAGCTCTGCAGTACTTCCTCCACATGACATATCCAAAATACATAACATGCAGTCTCACCATCCTTGCTTCCGAGAAGCACCCTGGTTGCACATCTTCTAGGACAGATGTGTTGGTGGTTTTGGCATTCCATGGTATATTTTATATTCTTCTGTAGCACCATAATTGAAAACATCAATTCTTCTCCTATCTCCCTTGTACAATGTCCAGCTTTCACAACCATATGATGTCACTGAAATTACCATGGAATGAGTCAGGTGCACTTTTGTCTTCAATGTGAAGTCTTTAATTATCAATGCTTTAAAGAGGCCTTTTGCCACAGCTTTTATCAAAGCAATGTGTCTTTTGATTTGTGTGTGTGTGTGTGTGTGTGTGTGTGTGTGTGTGTGGTACTGGGGGTTGAACCTAGGGCCTCGCGCTGCATGCTTTGCAAGTGCTGGATGACTGAGTAGGGCCCCCAGCCTTTTTTTTTTTTTTTTTTTTTTTTTTTTTTTT